>WPIO01000042.1:2535000-2675000 GCA_009760855.2 Cristatella mucedo
TTAGAAGCTAACCATATTATTCATTTCGTTTGTTTTTCAAGCATGATTTTACTTACCATTCAATTGCATTTCCCTTTGCAGCAAATGTAAAGCGCCTAGAGAGAGATTAAGTTCTCTGAGGGTGCTTTATCAAGTGCATTATTATTATAATTATTAAGCTGCACTGCTTTATGGTACTTTTGCTGTACCAGTGGCGTTCTCGGCTCGTCCGCGTTCTGTTTTTATGTGATGTTGAAGTTGGCAGTTAATGGTCTGAAATAGAAGCCGGTAAAATGCATGTAGCTGCGCTGAGGCTGAGGCCAGTCGTGACTTTCCCCGAGGGAGGAGTTTGGTTGAATCTGAGTGGACTTCTTAAGTCGTCTGCCATACATCCGCTTGAACATGGGTGCTTCCCCCCTCGGACCCTCCGCCGCCGGGGGGGGGGATGGTGAGGGCGGTGCCGCACATCGCCTGTTACCCTTTTTTGGCCTGCTCGGTCACTTCGTTTTTATGCAAGGATGGCGCAAGAGAACCCGCGTGTGCAATTGCATGAAGTTTTGTGGGTAAACTCGGAGCACCATTTTGTATAATGTCGGATCAGAACACCAGTCGAATGGTGCCAATTGTGGAAATGGCAGCTGTGTCTAAGTTTGAATATTAAAGGCAGTGTCTTGGGCAGCACCATTGGAGAGAGGCCACCATCGTTGAAGTCGGCTGCTCTCCCTCTGCTCCGGCTGCCCTTTATCGCTGTCTTTTATCCCCTTGCAGCTTTCACGTAATCCATCGGTGACCGTTAGTCAGCCGATAGAGTCGTTCCGGTGCTTAATCACAGACGTAAAGCCTATCATATGTGGCCGTTAAAGGACTGGAGGAGAAGTGCCCGTGTCCCAAAAGTACATGGGAGAGCACGTGTTCGAGGATGGGGCTGGGTTGTCGGTGTAAGCAGCACTGTGCCTCTGGATGACCACGTGCCTCCCTCCCCCTGCCTTGTTTGATTATGCATGCAAGCTCGGGGCTGCAGGCGGCAGCCATGAATTGAGATGCTGCCGAGAAAGGTAGCGCTGCAGCAGCCCTGCGCACACGATGGAAACCTGCGTGGCTCCTGCCAAGCTGCACCAGATCGCTTGGTGGCAGCTTCGCGTGGCACGTGAGAGGCGGGCCGCTGTGCCTCCACCAGCTGTTGTCACGTGTGTTGCTTGTTGTCCACCTCCACCAGCGCAGCGCCTGGGAGTCCCCGGCCAGCGGAGCGTAGCAGCCTCGGCAGCGGCCTCTGCGGCCTCTTCCCGCCAGCCGGAGCAAGCGAGGCCACGTGACTGTCACTTGGTCACGCTTGCTCTGCACGGTGACACGCATGACCTGCGGTCATACTCGGGGAAACGATTAAGTGAGCGAGTCACATGAGTCCCCCCTCCCAAATACTCCAGTCATGGCAGTGAGCTACACGGACTAAATAGAACCACTCTCTGCCAATTGTTTAAATTGATAATAAAAAAGAAAGCTCGCACAACTGCATCCATACGCCCCAATGCCATCTCATGTGTCTCACTGCAACGTATAACTAGCCTCGGTAGGGTTGCCTGGTTGTTGCTGCATGTGTCCCCTTTCTAGTTGCATAGATGTCGTGTTGGCCACTTGTTGATTCGTAGCCAATTTAATTTGCAAGCCGTAATGGATAGCCGGTCGCACGACCACGTGGCACAATATTAGCTTGAGATAGGTTCTTGTGTTTTGTCTTGTGGCACGGTTAAGCTAGTTCTCCGTTATAGCCATCTAATGTTGCACTCTCTTTTGCGTTTTCCTATACTAGTAGCAACCGTATCAGCTAAGAATTATCGTGTGCCATGTGTTATTCATTCCTGCCACAGCTTGGTATTCTGTTGTCGTTCGTCATACGAGACAGACTCGAATGATCTGCACCCAGTCCCTGCGTCTTAGTGTCGGGTTAAGATGCTAACACTTCACAACCCGGGTCATAGGTTAGAGTGCTGAAGTAGACCAGCCTTTGTTTCCTGCTGCAAGCAGTAGGATAGTCATAGAAGTCTCTTCTACCTTTACATAAATGAGGCTGTTGTAACTCTAACCTTTACTTTTAAATGTTTTTGTTTATGCCAAGCTTGTATTTGTAGAGGCCAACCCGGAGAAGTTTAACAGCCGCTTCAGGAATAAGATGTTTTACGCTGGGGTAAGACCGAACAATGATATGGTTTGCTCCAGGTTCATGCGGTTTCTGTTCGTTTTGTTTTTGTATTTAGATATTTATATGTTGTGCGTTAGATGCAGCTGCCGAATAATCCTCTTTGTCAGAACGTTTCGTTCCAATCGTTTACTGCCTGCTGCCGAGCCGTCCTTTTCCATTGTCTCGGAATGGGTGAATGCGTGAACTGCATGCTCGCTGCTGCAGCTGCTTGTCACTTTGCTAGGCTGGCAGCAAAGACTTGCTGAAGCGAACGTGGCGGGACCTGGTGGATCACGTGACACTCGAGGTAGCCGGCGCAGCCGCTGCTGGCCTCTTCTTGTGCTGCACATCTGGCGGCATATCTGCTGTCCGACCGAGCGCAAAGTGCGGCCATTCGGAAGCAGCAGCGGTTGCTTCCCGATATGTGAGCTGCTTGCCTAGGAGCTGAACAAGGCTAGCTACGATGACGGCTCTTCTGCTGCCTGATGTGACACGTCATTTCCGTCCACCCATGGCTGCTACTTCCACGTTACTAAAGTCCTCAACTTTGTCCTTGTTAAATTGTGTGAGCTTCTTGTCATTCGTTGTTGCTGAGAACGCCAGCTGATGGACTAAGTGCTAAGATGCTTGGTCACGTTATATGTTGGGTTAAGCATGAACAGTGGTACTGCTACTCCAGGGGTGTGCTTTCTTCAGGTTGTTTTTTACACACTATGGGATAGAGGCTGCTGCCGAATGATCCTCTTCGTCACACACAGTTTTTACTCAAATTTTGTGCAAGGTCATTGAGTGTTCTATAGAACATTTTTCCTGAGAACCTCTTCCTTGTCCTCCTCGTTCGCTTCGTCGAGTTACACAAACGGAGATGCCTATGTCAAATTAAATATGGCCAGTGGCTGAGCCAGGATTTTTATCTAGGGGGCAAGACTAGCAACATTTTTATGTAGAGGCCGGGATCCGAAATATTTTCAAGTAGGCAGGGCCAGATCCACAATTGAGGAAAAATTATACCGTAACATCGTAGTGTTATTCGACGCGAACTTGGTGGCTGCTTGTTGAGTGGAAATGTATCATAGCTTCTTCTCTGGTGACGGTCGGGGGGGGGGCAGTGTAGGAATAGGGGGCGCCCAGCTTGCTGTCCCCCTGTAGGGCAGGTGCAAATGTCCCTCCCCCTGGCTCGGCCACTGAATAGGGGGCCTAAAGCAGCCCTCTTCAAATAATCACGAATCTGCTGATTTCCTTTCGGCCTTTTGCTGCTGCTGCCTGGCACAAAGATATTCAATGTCAGCCATTATCCAGCCGTTAACTCGATACATCAATACTCGGTGTATTACCAACCGCTACTGTTATTGTTAGCTGCTATTGTCTCTGTCAATAGTCGCATTCACGTACACGTCCCGTTTGGCCTCCCACTCCCCGATTTCTTTCTCGCTGCTGCTGCTGCTGCCTTCGCTTATGTGCCTGTGTGTGTGTGTGTGTGTGTGAATCTCGTTCGGTTGTAGGTTCGTTCTTGGCTGCCCGATTCATTCTATAGCTTCTTTCTTCCTCTCTTGCTTTTGGTGTACCTATTTCACTATGCCGAGTGGAATGCTTCTGTCTCCCTCCCTCCCACCCTTCCTTCCTTCATCCCTCTGTCTGTCTGTCTGTCTGTCTGTCTGTCTGTCTGTCTGTCTGTCTGTCTGTCTCTCACCCTCTCTCACCATCTCTCTCACCCTCTCTCACAACTTGGCTCCTTAATTTTTGCTGCTCCTTTTTTTTGTAGTTCCATCCTTAAGCGCCTCCGTTTTGCTCATCCGTCGAAGCTGCTCTGCTTTCTTTCTGTTGTTTGCAGTGCATGCAGCTCCATCGAGGGATCTGATGAGCCTGGTTTTACTTTTAATCATTGGCAGGGAGGCCCTCTTCCCCGCATTGTAGGTTTGACGATTGATAACTGCTAGTGTGCTTAGAGATGTCAGAAGAGCGCTAGTTTGTAGTCTTTACTACTCTGGTGATTAACCTGGTCCCACGTTTCGAGTATATCTGTGCCACAATTGATGGTTTCAGCGCACGATACAATGTTTTCTGATATAAAGCTTGCTCCAGATCCTTCTGTCAACTCTTGTCTGCATCGAATGCAAATTGGCCACGGCCTACAGGAACGGAATTAAGACGTGGGTTTTTTGTGGAGCACACAGCCTCGGTTCGGAAGTGCTTTGCTTTATGTGTCTCCTGAAATAGTTGCTGCGCTGCTAGACGTGCGCATGGCGCAAGTCAGCATCCCAAGGAAGAACCTGCGTTTCTGCCTGTGATTCTCTCCAACAGCAATCTCCTATGCAAGCCACCACTGTTCGATGTCTCCTCGCCGCTGCTTCCAAGCGTGCCGATCTTGCGAGAATCGCTCGTCTCACGAGTCGTGCTGTCGCTCCACATTGGTGCAGCACTTTTGTTCAGATGCTCCTGTGGGCGCCCAAATCTCTGCAGAAGCTTCGGCCCTGCCGGCATCGTGAATCTATGTTCCTTCCTACATTTTCTTAGGTCTGCAAACGAGGAGGGCTGAGAGTGGCTCTGCCTAACTCACCCCTTCGGATTGGTGGCGAGTAGCTCTGTACAATCATCTCCTCCTGCTCCTGCTCAGGCGTCCACTTCATACAGCTCGGTTGCGCAGTGCTGCGTGGTTGGCTGGCGCAGAGCCCCGGCTTGCTGGCATCGCCGCAGTTCAGGCAGAAGTGGCAGTTTTTGGTGCTCTTGTTGGGTAGCCACGCAAGGCTTCCTTAAATTGCCCCTCACCCAAAAAATGGCGCTAACTCATCTTTGTGCAGTAGGCCCACCAGCCTAGTCATGGCTGGAAAAACCGGCAAGCCCGTATTTCAGCCCTCGTGCTGTGGCAGCAGCAAAAGAAAATGTCTGGTAATGCCAGTATGCATGGAATTGTAGAGATTAGCGAGCACCCTTCTGCATTGCCAACCGGACTTCATGCGCTAGTGATGTAGGTCGTCGGCATAGAAGTGACGACTCTTGCAATTTGGCACGTTGCGAGTCAGTGGCGCTGCCCCCTTCCGCCGGCCCAGCTTTGGCGTGTGGCCTGTGTGTGCCTCTCAGTGCGGCTCGTGCTACTTGCCAGCAAATGGCCTCTTCACGGGCAAGCAAGCCCAATTATTCGGAGTTCATGCCACGACACGAGCAGGAGGCGGGATTCGGCTCTCGGCTGCAGCGGCTGCTGGCGCCCTGTGCTCTGTCCGAGAGCTATCAAGCTGCTCTGTACGGCATGACAGCTGCCGGTGAAGACCCCTCCCAGTCTTTGTGTCGGGAGCTGAGATAGATGGCCTGAATACTCACATTCACGGACGGAGGGAGGCACTAGTCAGACCCAGGCATCCCCCATTCTCCACTGCTGTATGATGTTGGCCCCTTTCCCAGTAGGGATTGCCGCTGAGTGCAGCTGGCTGGCCACCGCCGTCGAGCGCAGACTGGGCTGATGCGAAGCTGAGTCAGTCCTGTCCTGTTCGGTTGCTACTGCTGCTGCTGCACGCCGTGCTTCTCTCTATCTGTTGCAACAGTGTGACGGCATAGACTACACGTCGAGGATCCAGGAGTTGAAGCTGCACTGCTTGCTGTTTCTTAACATATCAAACTACTCAAGCGGGACAATGCCCTGGGGCAGCAGCGGAAGCAGCAGCAGCGGAAGCACCAGCACTGCTGCTATCAGCGGTGGCGCCGGTGGGAGCAGTAGCAGCAGCGGTAGCAGCAGCAGCTCCAGCGGAGGAGGATATACCGTCACTGCCTCGAGCGGCAGCATGTACGGACCACCACGACATGACGACGGCCTCGTCGAAGTGATTGGCTTCACCACAGCCCAGCTGGTAGGCGTGCGTGCTCGTGTGGGCATGCTCGGTGCACGTGCCGGCAAGCGCTGTACGTCGATGCTCTGGGAACGTTGGCACGCTCGCTGCTACTCGGCCCGCTGCCTGGCGCAGCCTTACGTGGGGGTGCGTGACTGCGGCCTCCTCAGTTTCCAGGTCATCATCGGTTGCCGGTTCTGGTGGCAACTGTCGTCACTTTGGTGTCACATTGCCACGATGCCGCATTGTCGCAATATTTGACGACATATCGCCTGAGCTGCCAGTACTCGATCGGACCGCGATTACTCGATCGATAGGATTAAGATTCGAGGGCTTGGTCTTCCATATTTTGCCTCTGCCTGCTGCTGGTGGTGGGGGAGGAGAGGGGGGGGGCTTTGGGAAATCTGTTTTTGCACGCTGGGAAACATTTCGTGGGTGCAATCCTAGACAATTGCGTGGATTCTTTACGTTTTCCTATCTTGGACGCCAGGGTAGAGTGGGAGTGGAGTGCTCGGTTGGCCCCATGCGGCAGCTGTAGCAGTTGCTGCTGTGTGCAGCACCGACACTGACCGAGCTTCGTTGAGCTCTTCCGGCTTCTGGCTGCTAGAGCTGACTCACTGAGCTGAGGCAATTTCGGCAAAGACTGCTGCCGAAAGCCATAAAGAGGACTCACCTGACAGCCGATGCCGATTGTCACTTGGATGGTCTGGTAATCGTGATTTGCTGCTGCTGCTGCTGCAGCTAATTCTGACCTCCGGTGGACTCAGGCCTAAAGCTGTACCTGGAAGCCCTTGCAGGGGATGGGGGCGGGTCTTCGGAGGGGTTGGTTCACACTTCAGCTGTGGTATGGAATTCTTGCAGCCTCCCGTTGCTTAAACTGATGCTCCAACAACTGAGACTGCTACCGTGCATGCCGATCCCAGGCACCCCTCCCCCTGACAGAGGCTTTTAAGCTCTCTGGTAAATCATGTGGATGCATGTAAGATCATGTAGGGTGAGTGTGAGCATACGTTAGGAAATGCTGAGCCCAGGCCTCGGTAGACAGGCAGTCAAGCAGCCTTAAAAAGGCATCTTTATGGAACACCTGAAAGGGCAAGCTTCACTCCCTAGTCTGGCCACTCCTAGGCTTCGTCCTTGCTCTGATCTTGGCGCCACTGCTTGTAAATATGTATCTCCCTCTGTTGGTCCAGGCTGCCATCAGGACTGAGCAGTTGTATGTGCGAGTCGATTTTCTATAGCACACTCACGGTGCTGTCATTCACCCTTAGGTCCCTTCTCTTGCTCCGGCCACCAATCATCTGTCTAAATACTTACTGCTACTACTACTAATAATAATAATAATGCATTTAATGAAGCTTTCTCCGAGAACTCAATCTCTTTCTTGGTGCTTTACGATTGCTGCAAAGGAAGCACGATCGATCCTACTCAGGCTTCCCGTCGCTCCGCCCGGTTCTTTGACTCGGGTCGTTTGTTTGAGCCTCGAATCTCTTGGAAATCGTGTCCCTCAACTCCTGTGCTTTCAGAGCCTGTAAATCACTACCGACTGACATCACAGCCATCCTCTGACTTGACGACATGATATTCAGTGTGAATTGTCCTTTGTGTGCTGAAATGTGTACTGAATTTGTGCTCTTAATAACCTGTACTTAAAGTGCCTTGAAAGCGATTTCGAGCCTTTATGGGCTACATGAAATGCTTATTATTTTTGTTATTATTACCATCACTCAAAACCCATGAAAAAAGCATGAGGCTCCGTCGCAGCACAAATACCTCACTCTTATCAGTAATATCAACATACAGAGCTGCACTAGGCTACCTACCATGGCACTGAGTGCCGAAAGTGTGTCTCACCTCGAGCGGGACCGATCATGCAACCTCTGGGCTGCCGGGCCCGATGCCTTACCGATTGAGCTATCAAGCTATCGAGCGATTCTGGAGAATACCTTAATGGTGAACTCACCGGTATATTGATGTTTGTAAAGGTTGTTCCCTTCCTCCCTCTCTCTCTCTCTCTCTCTCTCTCTCACACACACTCACTTACTAGCCAGGTGAAGTTATAACCCAAGCCACATAATAGCTCAAAAACCTGACTTTCTTGGTAATGATTAGCTCCTGCGCCTGTATTAAGCCTTATTAACTAGATATCTTATTCTTGTAGATATTGACCTACCTAACTCAGATAAATTATCAGTAATATTCTTCAGGAATTATTATCTTCTCTAAGAGAGATAGCATGTACGTACTATGCACAGACTTTACTTGGCTAAGCTTTCTTTTAGATAGGTTGATAACTTAATTGAAGTAGAACTAACTGGGGACTAGTTTAGCAGCAGCTCAAATTGGTTGCCTTGGGCTCCGGGATGTTTCCACTCAAATCTGACATTTAGCTGGCATTGCCAACAAGTACTTGCCGCGTCGTACCTTTACTTGGCTCACAATACTCTTAACTCTCTCTACTGCCCTACCACTAATAATCTAGTTAAATATCTACATTTTCTCTTGCACACTGGCGACCCGTTTGATCTCAGCCCTCCGAAGTTAGATGCTATCAAAGTGAGTTTTGTTATGAGCCAATCATTGCACAATGGCCCGAAGGCTATGTAAAGTGTTCCATGCCAGCGATTTGGAACAGCTCTTGTTCTCTGATTCTAGCTGCAGCTTAGTGGCAGCTCAGGGCAAATGTCTGCTATAACAGCTCATATATGTGTTCCAGGAGCCAGGAGCCTAGGGCATGACCAACTCTTAAAGACTGCAGCTGTTGTTATGCAATCAACCGCCCCTGCAAAAGTGACTACAAACAAACATGCGATGATGCCCCTTGACGAAATTCATGCCTCATGCATGCACACACACTATCTATCTAGTTGTCTAACCATCGCTGTCTTCTCTTTGCTGTCTCCTGTTTTTGTTTCTGGTCGTCTGTGGTTTTTGGGTACCATCTTCCACATTGGCTTGCACACAACTGAACTAGCTCTCTGGTTCTGTCTAGGCTAGATTATTGCAGTTCCATTTTTGCTGTGCTACCGAAAAAAGCCTCTAGGCTGCTTCAGCTGGTGATAAATAGTGCTGCTAAGCTAGTCAGCAAATTACATAAGTTCGGCCACGTCTCTCCTTTGCTGAAGGAGCTTGGATGGCTTCCTATTGATCAACTGATGCAGAGCAAAGCTCTTACACTGACCCATGAGGCTCGCCATGGCTTCACTTCGTCATGCTTAGCTGAACTGCTGCACCAGTTTCTGCCTCATCGTGCCCTCTGGTCTCTGTGGACAATAAATTAGCTGTTCCATTCCTCAGCTTCAAGATCGTTGGCAGTAGGAGATTTTGGTCTCTGCAGGTCCTTGACTATGAAACTCACTTCCTCAATTCTTACGAAACAACTACTCTGCTGCTACCGACTATGGCAAATCCTTCCCAGCCGTCCTGAGCTACTGTTTCCACGCTACTCACTACCTCAACTGCCCTCCTGACTCAGCCGGCAGTGCTTCTCAACTTCTCTTTGCTGCGTGAAATAAAGTCTGTTGGCTACCAAATGCTTACAAAAAGGTGCCTAGGCTTTGAATGCACTCTAGAAAACTCTTGTGTAATACCCACTCAGTTATTGTGGCTTTGTGGGCTTACAGACAGAGATAAAATACATTTGATTACATTGTCTCTATATATTTTTCTCTTCCTGTCTTGTCGTCTTTCGTTCTGGCCAGAGCCCGCAATCGTCATTTGGGCGGGTAGCCGTGGGCAACCATTGCTAAAGCTTGTCGACCCTGCCCACCCATGCCCATCCACCGCCCACAAGTTGGGTCGCTGTATCACCCATACCCAGATCGCCCTGTTCTCGCCAGAGAAGTTATGTTGAATCGCATACCGATGCGTCACATCACGTCACAATCACACGGTCAGCCGGCTTCTTTAGCTTGGGCTCGATCGGGGTGGCATCGAAGTTCGTCGTGATTTGGAGGTATTTGGCAATTTCGATTTAAAATTTGGACGTCCCTATTTGGATCCGGCCGAAACTCGCCTGAAAACTGTGCAAAGCTTTGCCATTGACTTCCACAAAAACTGCAGGCAAGCTCGGGCGTTTGAATTCAAAAATCTCACTTTTTCGAAGCCTCAATTGAAGCAGCCACGGTGCTCACGTGACTCTCGGCGATTCCAAAAAAAAAAACATTCACTGTGCAGCATAGGGAAATCTGTGCCTCCACTAGCCTTCTGATGTCGTTAGCGAAAAGCCATCGAGAAAAATTCCACCCAGAAAAAAGCCACCGGTGCCATCCTAGAAGTTCCGGTATTTGCCTGACATTATACCTTTTCCTCAGACCTCCAAAAGCAGTGTTTACTAGAAGGATATTTTGCTTTCAATGCGGGATCGAGACTCGCAGCATGCTAACTTTGCTCGGATGGCAAGCTGTAGAAGCAGTCTCCTGAATGAATCTTTTAAAATGTAGGTAGCTGTCGAAAACGACACCTACATTTCGAGCACGTGGTGATGGTCGCACGACAGCAGCACCTTTTAGAAGAGCAACGCCTTTTAATCCAGTCATACGCTTAGGGTGTCCTATGAGCAGCACTTTGGTTTCATCTTCATTTAGTTTCAAGAAGTTTTCCGACATCCAGGATCGAATGTCGGCCAAGAAAGCATTCCGTTTATCAGTTCTGCCTCCGGCCTATCAGGAGTGTTTGTTTACAATCGTTGGCTTTTTGAGATGCAGTTTTTCATTAAGTGAGTGCTTCCCCGCCTAACTACAGGCAAAGTAAGCCCAGACTGCGCTTGTATCTGAGAGGAGGGAGAGTGGCAGCTGCTGCATCGGCTTTATTTAGCTCAGATGCTGCCGGTGAGCAAATGCAGGAGCTATGGGTGGCCAGACAAGATGGCGCTAGGGCTGTCTGCCGGACACAAGTGTGCTTCGACCCGAGTCCGGCTGAGTCTGAGCCTCTGACCCATAAGTTATATTGTGGCTCAACTGCTGCCTTGAACCTCTTGCTGGCCATCGTGGCACTCGACCATTTGCTTCCTTTTGTATGTAACTAAATGTGCAGCTGCCCAGGATTTCTTGGTAGTGACCCAGAAGTCCACGTCTGGGGCTGACTGCTTTGTGACCTTTGTCCCACCCAACGTGAAGGCAGCCTATCAGCAACTGGCTTCTGGCTGCCCCACCCCTCCCCCATTGGCGAGTTCCTAACTGGGGTCGGCTTGCAACTAATATCGGGCTTCGGTCAGCCGACTGGCATCAACTTGACCCGGCAGGCTAGCGATTCCACTGCAGGCCAGCTGTTGGTTGGCTCCCAGTGCTTGCCGCATCGCCGGCCGTTCCCGGTGACGCCGCCGGCTCCTTCTATCTGCCGGCAAGTCTAGCCTCTCCCTCGACTTTCATGGATTTGCTGAGAAAAGCCAAGAAGGCCGTAAGTTCCTTCGGCAGCTGTGCTGGCTGGTATTAGTTGGCCGACCATGCCTGCCAGCTGGCCACCGACGGCCGGCCGGCCTGCGGCCGCGCCTCTTGTCCATGCCTGCCAGCTGGCCACCGACGGCCGGCCGGCCTGCGGCCCGCGCCTCTTGTCGTTGTTCCTTGCTGTCCTGATCTGCTCGATCATCGTCCTGAGGGCCTGCTATCATTTGCACTGCCTCTCCCGGCATCTAATTACCATTCGGATCATTTTTTGCTGCCTGCCGATGGATGCTGCTGCCTCCTCGGCAGCCGGCTATTGGTGGGCCGTTGTGTGACTCCCGACTTCCTGGTCCTGCCGAGCTGGCTGCTGTGGCCACTGGCTCTCTCACTTTATGCCTCTCTGTTTGCAGGTGGCTCTGCAGGTCGGTGGCCACGGGGAAAGGATCGCTCAATGCCGGGAAGCGAAGCTGATCACAAGAAAGACTATTCCTATGCAGGTAGACGGTGAGCCATGCCGACTGCAGCCATCTGTCATCAGCATTCACCTGAGAAACCAGGCAAACATGGTCGCCAAGTCGAAAAAGACCACCTCTCTTCGGCTGCACTTGCCGTAAGTGGGCCAGCAGAAGTGTGAGGCAGTGCTTATTGTGATTAGCAAGCAAAGTAGCCGAGATTGTGAATTGCGAATATGCTGTTTGTAAGTACCTGGGGGTGCGCGCGCACGTGTCTTTCTGTCTGTCGATGGGCACGCCTGCTCTCACAAAGGCTTTCGCTAACCCCCCTGGCGCGAATCCACGTCCCCTCCCACCACCAAGGTTGCCCCCCCCCCACTGTGCGTTTGCTGCAGCGTCAAGCGTGGGCGTCCGGCTGCTGCCGGTGCTGACTTCGCAGTGACAGCAGACCGGCCAGCTGCCGCTGGGCGGACTGGGCAGACGCCGGTGGCAGCCGGCTCACGCCTCCTCTCCCTGCTTTGAGCAGAGCGGACACTTCTGCCTGCGTTGCAGGGACGGCTCTACGCGGCTGCGCATCCAGGTGAGTCGCATCGGCATCAACGATTACGAGACGTACCACTATGACAAGGAGAAGCTCAAGGCCGTCTGTGAGTGATTTCGAGCGAGCGCATGCCGCGACCGAAGTCATAGTTGCGTGCATGTGTGTACCCGTATTGCGTACCCGTGTGCGTCGAGTGGCAGGAAAATACGCACCCGAACCAAATGCCTCCAGCACGAATCTCCTATGTTTTTCTTTGTCTGCATAAGAGTGGTACTATCAAGCAGTGATTTCTAGGTACCATATTGCATGTTGAGTATATTTTCTAAACCGCAGCCGGAATGCGTCTGGTAAAAGTCGCCAGAGCAATTAGGCCTCCAGTTACTCTGACCATGCACTTCGATTTGCATTAATAGCTGAGTGTTAGCTAGCTAAGTGCTGTTATTGGAAAGGTACATTTTGCAATGCTGCGATCAGAAATCGCTGTTTTGATGCCAATAGTCTCTGCTGACTATGAAAGCGAAGGAGATCTGTGCAGCCGGTAGATATTGAACCTCGCATCCAATACTCCAGGGTCATGCCATCCCTCATGCCTGGTGGCACGTGACCAAAGCGCTGTCCTTCTTGCGACCTCTACGTCATTGCAAAATGCCGGTTCATGGAGAGCTTGCTCGGGGCGGCACCACGTGGCCGATGCCACGAATGAGTAGACACTCGATCGGCCTGTTAAGAAATGCCTCCCGCCTGTTGCCAACCGTGGAATCGCCGGCACCTCGGCGCCCACTCCCCCCCACCCCAGGGGATGAGGGGCTACCCAAGATTCAGCTGGCTCGCCGCGACCAGCCAGTGCGGTGTCCGGCTCAAAATCTACCGCCTTTCGGCGACACGTCGGCGAAGGTGCCAGGCTAGCGGACCGTTCGTGTGGCCGAATCGCGGAAGACCGGGGAGCAGCCACCGGACGAGCGTGAAATGCCAAGAGCGCCTGCTGTTGGTGGTGGGCGCAAGTGGCGGCTCGGATCTCAGAGGTGCTTCCTGACATCTCTGCACTCATTTTCAGCTCGATGGCATGCTGTGCCAGTCCTCGGCTGGTGGTGCCAAGCCGAGAGTAGCAGCAGCCAGCGCGCAGCTGCTGTCTCTCGGCTAATTGGTTTGCCCGAGCGCGCTGAGGCTCTCGCTGCTGAGGCCCAACTTAGTGCCGAGCCGGCTCGAGAAGCCAGCCGACAGCACCGGCGGCGCCTGCACCGAGACCGCGGCTCGGCAGCGCAGCAGTAAGAGCTCGGCTCAGAAAGCAGTGGCTGCCTGCGCCGTCGGTCACGTGGCCACCCACCCACTCCCCTTCGGCAGAAGCAGGAGCGTGCAGCAGCCCGGACTGCTGCTGTGAGGTTGGCGCAACGGAAGCGTCCGTAGGGAAGCCGCCGCAGCCGTGGCGTTCGTTCCACTCTTGTTGCGCTCGCTCTTTCTTGGGTTGGTCCAGCGGTCAAGGTGCTCTCGCCCCGGGACTAAGGTCTGGCTGAGGTCGTGGGCTCGAGCCCTGAGGCACATGTTAAGCGCCGGAATAGAGATTTAGTTCTCTTGGGGCGCTATGCAAACGAATTATATTTATATATCCTTGCACCCAGCATTGACTCGTAATGCTTAGGCGCACGCAGCTCGGCCGCCTACATCGCTCGACGGACGATGCTCGTCCTTGACCTAGGTCGCTCGACGGACGCCGATCGACCTTGACATTCCCTGCGTCGGGTTCCCTGCGTTTTTTTGGTCGTTACTTTCTTTGCCGTTCTAGCCGTACCTCTCAGCCTCATCGTTGTCGAGAGCAACGCAGACCTGGAAGCCGTGCGAGAGCAGATAGACCGGCTGGCCAAGGTAGGAGCTGCCACCTGGCTTGCACTCTTCCTTCATCGCCAGCCAGAACTCGCTGCTGGGGCAGCACTAGGAAGCTTCAGGAGGCTATGGCAGCGGTTATGGGGAAGCAGTGTGTGAGCGCTGCTAGCGGCAGCGGCATGCTTGTAGCGCGCCAGATATGACGCTCAGGCAAAGGTTTAGCAAAGGTTTCACCTCTGCGGCCCGCCCTGCCTGGGTGCACGCTCTGCGACTGATTGTCTCGCGTCCCGGGGCCTCCCCTCCCCCTCCCCCATTCTGCATGCATTGGATGCCGATCGCAAGCAACCACTGATCAAGCGTGATTTGTGTGCCTTATTCGAGCGAGGGAGTGTCGCTCCGACCCAATGGCTTTATGTATGTGTGTTACGTCTGACTGGCCAGCCGATGCACGTGCCTGCCGTCTGGAGCTTCGGTGAGAGGCAGCAAGCCTGGCACCATGCCCCGGCTCCAAAGTTGCTGGGAAGTTGGATTCTATTTTAATCTTGGGCAAGAGGGACCAGTGTGCTTCCCTTGAAAAGATACGCCCGCCGATACTTCAGCAATGCGGTCTGCTACTGATTGAATTGAATGAGCAGACTCGGTCCCTGCCCCATTTGGAATGCGGGCATGGCTTATTCTTTTTCGCATTTTGCTGCTAGAGTGGGCCCTGTCAGCATTATGTGTGCAGCCGTGGGGGGGTGGGGCGGGGCTCGAAACGTTCTTGTGGTGCTGCTTTGTCTCTGGGCTCTCAGTGGACTAGGCCGGACAGGTTTGTACATCCGGTGGGCGCACTGCAGCTGTTCTCTCCATTATGCAGCAGCGATACCGACCGGTACGACGAGCATGGGCAACCGAGCAGTCATGAATATGTATCAGCGATCAAGGGAAAGTAGTGACTGACTTATAGATCAAGTGCCCATCCGTTTAGTCAAATGACTGCTGCTGCTGTCACCACCGGATCATTATTTAGCTCGGCGCCGGGCCCAGTTTACGACTGCTGTTGGGCTTAGGCTGGCTTTTAATTTGTCATCCCACAGTCGCCTTTTGCCTGCCCAGGATTTACCACTGCAGCATGCTCAAGGTCTTCTTTCCTTGGCACGAGCCCTGGCACATAGCGACACCCTCGCATCACCTGCTTGCTAAGAATGCGATACAGCCCCTATGCACTTTGGACAAAGAATCGAGCTATTTATTTCGCTCTATCGGCTAGTGGCCATCTTGTGTGTGCACAAGCTGCTAGCGCCAGCACGACGTCGGCATTTGCGCGCTCTACTCTGCAGGACATGCTGTCGGCCAGTCCTACCATCAGTGGCGCCGGCGCTCCGCCAAAGCCATCGTGTCAGCCCCTGTCGAGCAAGTGGTGCTTTCTCGATTGTAAGTAGTCCCGCTTGCAGCATCCGCAGCAACTGTGGCGCAGCGTGCGAGGTGGCAGTGGGAGCAGCAGGCCGGGCCTGATGTCTGATGTCGAGTCTGGCCGTGCCGCCTGCTTGGGTGACTAGGTTTGTTGTCCTAGGCAAGTTGCAAAAAGCATACTGGCAGACGATGTGTGGCGCCTGCCGCCGTGCGTTCACTCAACGATCGCTCTTAGCCCTCTTGCTAGCAACGCTCGTGACACTCAGGCAGAGATGAGCGAGTCAGCTCAGGTGCTCACTCACGCCTACAAGACCCAGCGGCCTCCATGCTACCCCAGTTTGGACATGGGGCTGGGGTAAGGTGCTCTCACCCTTAAGGGGAAATGTCAAGGAAATACGTAAGAAATTTGTCCGACAACCAAATATGTGTTATGGTACCTTTCGAAAGACAAATATATTAGAACTGGGATCGGAAGTTCTGAGGACTTCCACGTGAAAGAAAAATTGGTTATACCAACCGCGTCTAACCTGGATGTAAACCGGAAGCAACAAATCTACAAAAAAATGTACCGATTTCTGCATCATATGCGGCTTGTATCCCAACTTGTCGAACCTTGGTAGATCGCTATAGATGCTTGAAGCTGGTTGAGGTGCATACTTGTGACTTTTATACAGCTTCATTTCCAGGGCTGGTTGGTGCCTTGTAAATTAAATAACTCAACTGATACTTCACATATCGGAATGAAATTTGAAATGCGAGTTCAGCTCTGCTTTTTCTACCCTAGTTTTTAATGTTTTTTTATATCGGTTTGATACATTTTGCTGTATATGTTATCGAACGTCCTGGAGCTTTGTTTTCCTTAAAAGTTAGAATCCGACGGAGATGCACACCGCTGCCGTGCTGCTCTACTGCCGTGCTGCCATCGCCATAGTGACGTGACGCTCGCCGTCAATTTCCGCTGCAGCCACGACTGCCGAGCGATTCTTTCGCATTGACCGCGGTCAGGAGCACCTCCACTACATAACAGACATCTCCTCCGAAGACCTGTACATCCTTGATCCGGAGCTCGAGTCGGTGCTGACACTTGGCGAGCACCCGAGCGACGATGCTGCCGCAGTCCCGGGCGAGCCGGCCAGCAAAGCAGCTGCAGCTGGCACAGACAGCGTTGTCGGGGGCGTGCCGGCGACCAGTTCCCTGACAGAGGAGCCGCTATGTGTGCCGGCAGCAGCGGATGTGGCGTCGTCGTCGTCCGTAGCAGCAGCAGCAGCCGCCGGAGCTCCGGTTCTCCAGATGGCCATAAGGCCGTCTCGGCCATTCACGCTGCCTGCCACACCGCCCAGATCTCCGCTGTAAGTGGCGCACGAGGGCGCGGGCGAAGCGAGCCCGGCAGCTGCCGCAGACTGGGGCTGGCTAGTTGCCGTGCCAGAGTCGGGCGGGCAGCACGACTCGTGCTAAGCAATCGGCTTGGTGTCGTCGGCTGCTGCCACCGCTAGCATCATTAGCTCTAGCGCACAACTTCGTCTTTTCCTTATTTGCTTCCTAAAATAGGCGGCCTTGGCCTTTGGCTGGCTGGCTGGCTGGCTTGAGCGCCCGGTGGCCGCCGCTGCCGTGGCAAGGCAGCGGCGCCGTCCACGCGCACGCTGTCTTCTCGCGAACGCCGCCGTGGCAGGGGTGGCTGCGGCCGCTGCCTCTCCTGCCGCCCTCTCCTGCCCCGGACAGCCTGCCGAGGGGCCGTGGCACGTGCGGCGCTGCTTTCTTTTTAGACCCTCAGGCAAATACGAAGATTTGGCCAAGCTCCTCTCAGAGCTGCCCAGGTTGTCACTGTCGTTGTGTGTGCGCTCTCCTTGTGTGCGTGTGCGCGCGCGCCCCCGGAGCGCTTGTGCTCTCGGTCCCTGTCTTCGGCTCGAGATTCTGGTGCTTCGTCACTTGGCAGCGTGCCCCGTTCCGTCCCGTCCCTGCTTGGAGCGAGAGTGGCTTGCGGCTTGCCTCTGGCCGGCTCGTCATTCCCGGCGGCCGGCCGCCGTCGGGGTAGGTGGTTTTTGTTTTGGTAGCCTCTGCTGCTGTTGCTGCTGCTGTGTTGCTGCTGCTCCTGCAGGATCAGCGGGGCTTGCCACCACCGCTGCACCACTTTCTGGCGGTCTGCGGTCTGAGGCCTCTTTCCACGGCGCTTAGCTGCTGCTCTGCTGTGGCTCCCAGGCAATCATAGAGATATAGCATCTCGGCAGTGGTCCCCCTGTCCCACCTGGCTTCGACCCACTAGCAGACGCCCCACCGAAGACCTCTTGAATGCCTCTTGTGACAATGGAAAGAGCCGGTTGCGTTGCAGGCGCCAAACACCCACTCGGTGGCTGGGCGGCTGTGCTGTGGCTAGTGATGTGTGCAAGCACTGCACGTTTCGTTCGATGTGAGAGGCATGCTGCCTTTGATCGTGCTGCCTTTGATCGTGCTGCCTTGAGCTTGGTGCTTGAGCGTGGCGCCTCGGCCACTGGGACGTGAAAATGTCATGGCTTTCCCTAGAAAAAGGCGCGGCTGGGTCCTTAGCAGCTGCCACTGTGGAGGAAATTGGCACCGGAGAGGAAACTGGTGCGCGTTGCCTTTTGGCTACCGGTGGAGGTCTGGTGCAGCTGGCTTGCGCCGTCGTCACTGCCATGGTTGACGGGAGTGAGAGCAACGCCACCGGCCCTTACAGCCCTTGCAGCCACCATGCTCCCAGTATGCTCCCAGTATGCTCCCAGTACGCAGTAAGGCCTCAGAACTCTGTTTGGGGGGCTCCCTCTGTGTGTGTCTCTCTCTCTCTCTCTCTCTCTCTCTCTCTCTCTCTCTCTCTCTCTCTCTCTCTCTCTCTCTCTCTCTCTCTCTCTCTCTTTCTTTTCTCGGCTTTTTTTGTTGCTTTTGCCTTGTGCTGGTCTGCCTCTGTTGTTTGCCTCACCTGGCGTTCTGGTGTTGTTAACATTTTGCCTCATACTCTGGCTGACTAATATTCGTCAGACGGTTTTCTTCTGGTAATCATCGGACTCTCGATCACGCATCCTGGCTCACTCTGTCGGTTTCCCTAGTCACCTCCTTAAAGCGGTGCCTGTGATCGCTTTCAATCGACACACCTGGGTCTTTCTGCGCGAGTGAATTGCCATTGCTCTCTCTCTCTCTCTTTCTCTCCTCCTGTTTCTCTCTTTCTCTCCCTCCCTCCTTATCACGACATCTAGTCATATTGGTGTTAAGCGTTTTCCACTATTTCTCTGTTAAGTGTCGGTAATAGGAAGGGACTGGCTCCAGCCTCGGGTTGTTTTATTCTGCTTGCACCGCCTCGCGTTATTCCTTATTGAAGCGCTTGAGGCAGTTGGCTGGATTTGCGATCCTTTTCTCAGATCGGCTAATCACTTATTCCTGTGATTTCGCTAATCCGTCACTCCAATATTTCACGTTTGATTGCAACCGGCACCCGATGAATGTCAAGGCCCTTTCGTTATAGCAATGTAATAATGGCTTTGCTTTAATACCTTCCACCCAGCCGGGCGTGTTCTCCTGTGGCCTCCTGTGAGAGCGTTCCTTTCCAGCGCATTTGCAGCATGTGTGCGTGTGTGTTTCTGTGTGTGTGTGTGTGTGTGTGTGTGTGTGTGTGTGTGTGTGTGTGCATGTGTGTGTGTATGCACGCGTGCATGTTTACATGTCTGTTTATGTGTGTGTTTGTTTGTTCTCGAGCTTGCGCGAGATCATGTGAATGTGATAGTACGCGAGTGCGCACGTAAGAGTCAGTGCAGCTGCTTCCAGAGCCGCTGCTACAGTGTTGACCCAAGTGGCTTTCACCAGCTCATTTTTCCCTCTCCTCTGATCGCAGGGTCGACGCACATGTTGTGGGTACAGCTGCATCGGCCACCTTGCACGAGAAGGGTGAGTCAAGTCCGAGCCGCTTGACTGCACGCCGTGTGAGGCCACTCCGAGCCGGCCGGTTTTGCTTGCGCGGCCGCATTTGCTGCACCTTCACCTTCACCTGTTCGACTTCATTTCAGTGCTGCAGGACTCGTCCAAACGAGGTGATCTCAAAAAGGTATGCTGTTGTGACCCTCCCCCTTCTCCCTATCTCAGCGCTGACCTAGCTGTTAAGAAAAAGTATAATTCATTTGTATAGCGTCCTAAGTGAACTTAATCGCTATTCAGGTGCTTCACATTAATCACGGGGCTCACGTCCCTGACCCGGTCATTGAAAGCATTCACCTTGACCCTCCCTAGTTGAAGTGAGCACTTTAACCAGCTGGTCAAAACAGCACGACGTTGCTTCCCTTGCTGCAAGGGGCCTCTGTAAAGGACCAAGAGAAGGGCTCTCTCTCTCTCTCTCTCTCTCTCTCTCTCTCTCTCTCTCTCTCTCTCTCTCTCTCTCTCTCTCTCTCTCTCTCACTCCCCCTTTCTTGCATGCTGAGTCAGTCTGTGGTGAATGCTAGCATCAGCTGCCTCTCTCTCTCTCCCGACTGCTGCAGTTCGTCGAGGCTCACCGAGCCGGAGCGAGCATGCTCTGCTTGGACAAGGAAGGCATGTCTGTTCTACACAACTCGGCACGGTTCGGCCACAAGGCCATCGTCGAGTACATTCTCGAGCACGGTAAGAGTGCGCGTGCACAGAGGTCTGCCCCAAGCGACTGTCTGCCTTGTGAATGGGTTAGTTGCTTGGCTCTGCCCTGGCTCCTGCTGCTGTTACCCTACGCTGGCTGATGAAAGCCAGCTGCGGCCTCAGCATTGTTGAGCTTCTTTCTTATGCAACGACATCTACTCTCTCCTACTGCCGACTATGGCACATCTTTTTCAGCGGTCCTGAGCTGCTACTTCTATGCTACTCACTACCTCAACTGCTCTCCTGACTCTGCTATGCTTCCCACTTTCTCTTTGTTGAGTGAGACGAAGTCTGTTGGCTACCGAATGCGTACCGAAAGCCGCTTAGGCTGTGAGTGCGCTATACAAAACTCTCCTGCGTAACACCCACATGGTCTTTATGACTTTATGGAGTTACTGACGGAGATACATTACAATGGCGGAGTTGGTGGGGTGGGCAGGTTCAAAAGCTGCCTTGTCTATTTGTGCACCTACTTTCTGCAGGCTCAGGCTCGAAATTTTCAGTTTCGAAGTTTTTCCTTTTTCTCTCTTCCTCAGGCTCTTTTTTCCAGTGTTAAACATCGAGCGATGTGCCACCGCAGTGTGTGCCCTTGCTGCTCATAGCTCGAAACGGGCAGAGGCTGACGTACTTTCATGCCTTCGTCCCAATTTTTCAGGTCCAAAAGAAATCATCGACATGCTTGACAGTGAGAAGTAAGCAGCAGGTGCCGAAGCCTCCAGCAGCACCTGCTGCTAGAGGCTGCAGAGGAGATTGCACCCTGTTTTAGCTCGGCGTCTCTAGCTAGACGAATGCCTGCCCAGCAGCGCCGCCCCGAATGGGCAGGCATGCATCGAATTGCTCGAATGCATCGCTTGTTATGGTTTGCTCTTGCAGAGGCCAGACTGCCCTGCACAAAGCCGCCTGGTACCAGCGTCGCACCATATGTGGAATGCTCGTCGCAGCCGGCTCGTCCCTATTGGTCAAGGACAAGCAGGTAGGTAGCTGCGCCCTCCGAAGTGGCCACAAGCGTGGCAGACTTTGCGCTGCAGCCTTTGAGAGATTTGATTGCAGATCGTGAAGGCCAGACCTCGAATTTTTGTGTCGTGCCATTAACGTTTTTACTCTTGCAAGAGGTACATTACATGTGTGCAGTCTACGGTTTGCAAAAATCGAGCATGTAATTTATCTGTAGGTTATGTTGAAACTGTTCGACTACACGATTTGGGTGGTACCCTCCAAGGTGAACGAGACTTTCTTCTAGGCTAAAATGGCCTACCAGAAGAGTATCAACTATATATATATATATATATATATATATATATATATATATATATATATATATATATATATATATATATATATATATATATATATATATATATATATATATATATATATATATATATATATATATATATATATATATATATATATATGGTTGGCATTGAAGCAACACCGTTGTAATGTAACTGGTCTCCTTCACATAACATAACAATAAGAGAACTGAATCTCTTTCTAGGCACTTAACATATGCTGTCAAGGAAGCATGATCTAATGATTAGTGGTAGTATGCACAATGTCAACAAGCATAACATGGTTAAAGGTGCCGTGCACAGTGTCAACAAACAAAATATGGTTAGTGGTAGCATGCACAGAGTCACCACGCAGAAGCACACCAAAGACCAATCACAAGGACCCACTACATGTTTCGATAAACATGTTCATTATAAGCTTCTTTTTAAATGTCAAATCAGGAGATGTCGTGACGTCATTTGGGATTGAGTTCCAGACTTTGGGAGCATACGAGCTGATGGCAAGTCTCCAACGGATTTAAGGTTCGTAAGAGATACAGCTAAAGGATTAGAGTCAGAAAAGCAGGTGGTACGATGCCTAGCCTTGTGGGAGAGTGGTTGTGATTTGTAGGCTGGAGCCAGAGAATGAGAGAACCTAAAGATGACCGACAGATATCGTCGATATGCTGCTTGACTAGGAGCCAGTGCAGCTTGGCGAGAAGTGGTTTGATGTGGCAACTGCGATGCTCACGACAGATAAGCCTAGCTGCCGAATGTTTCACCAAATGTAAGCTCCTGATATCACCGGCTGGTATACCAGCAAACAGTGGGTTACAGAAGTCGAGGCAGGATGTCACAAATGCATGGACCGATTTATGTAGTATCCCTGTGTAAATAAGCCCGAATTTTAGCAATGTTATGTAGCTGAAAGTAGGCTGACTTGACTGTGGAGCTGATGTAGTCATCTAGTGAAAGGTTACTTTGGAACAGGACACCTAGTTTTCATGCAGATGCAACAGGAGATATGGTGGAAGAGCCGATTTTGAGTGCTTAGCTTTCCAGTTGACGAGTCACTCTTGATTTGCCCATAACTAGTAAGTTGGTTCTATCGTCAGTCAATTTGAGAAAGTTTTCTGTCATCCGTATGTGGATGTCATCACTACATTGCTAGATCAATCATCGATAGGTAAGGAGCTAGCCTGGGAGCAGTTAAGGAGATTTTTGATGGTAGACATCAGCATTTTTGGATTGTGCATCTAGGATTCAACAATGTTTGTATAGAGCCTGGACTCTGCCTTTGCGAGGATCGATTGGTATGATCTACGGTATAGTCTTCGTACGGACGATGAACAGTCAGTCCTTATATTTGTATGCTTTCTCAAGCTTGCTCTTAGTAGACATAGCTAGTGTGATGTCCTCAGTAAACCATAGGCCGTGTGGATGAGGGCAAACATTGGGCTTAGTCAGAGGTGCCAACTCGTCGTGTTGTAGCTTTCTACCAATGATGGCTGGGGGGGGAAGGAGGACTGGGCAGCAGGGGCAAAGAAGATATTTTCGCGTGGACAGCATCGATGTCAAGGGTCTTTGTGTTTCTTGATTCACAGATGATTTTGGATGCGCAAGAGGGCACCCTATGTAGACTGAATGAGATCTGCATGCGGTCAGATGAGCAGAATTAGGTAATAGTAGGGGATGATAGCATACACTTGTGGGAAAATAGTTAATTGAGTGACTCGTGTTGGGGTGGTGTCATGCACACGACCCACATTAGAAAATGAGTCTGTGCACGAAATTTGGCCCCTAATGTGTCAGTTAAGTTGTCAAAATGAATGTTGTAGTCACCCATAACTAGGAAAGATTGATTTTTTGCACACAGAACTGAAATGAGATCAGAGATGTGAGATAAAGGAGAACTTGGTACCTAGTGGGGGGACGAATTACTGCCACCGTTGTTAGTTTTTTTTTTGGGACTCAAAACAAGCGATTTGATAGACTTCTACGATGAGACTGCAAATGGTTTGAAATTGAGGGAGGACCGTAAGACAACGGTGACTGCGCCAATTTTGATTGATCTAGGGCTACGGAAGAAGAAGAAGAAGAACCTCGTCGGGATGGCGTCGAGAGCAAACGTGTCGATATTATCTTCAATAATCATGCCTTGTATTATAAGGGGCTTATTGCGAATTGAGTGAGAATGCCAAAGACAGCATAAAGATGGGCCGCCTGGGTTGTAGCAGGTCTGATGGCCACTAGGTTAGAGGGACTTGCAGCTGCACTTGAAGGAGACTGGTCCTCGTAGGCGGCACACGACAATTCAAGGGACTCTAAGCGAGCCCATCTTTGGGCCCCCTTGGCTTGCTTCGAGTCTTCTATGCAAGCTTCTCAATTCACGAATCCTGGCAGCAGTATCAGCAACTGGGAACGCATTCGAACGGCGATAGCGAAACGATAACGAGTCTGTAAGATTGTCACCAGCAGTCGGCGAAGCTACGGCTTCAGCCTGCTTTGGTGTGGAAACACGGGCCAGAAGGGCGGCAGGCACGTGGGAGCATTGCAACAGGACAAGTGATTCAAGCAGGTTACTTGGTCTGCGAAGCTCAAGCAGTAGCTCCCTTCGGTATGGAGACGAAGGTCGGTAGGGTACCGGGCGTGCAGCAGCACGGCAGCAAGCCAAGTGCTTGAGGCAGTGAGCGTTTAGATCTCCGTAGGTAAGTAATTTCTCACTCGCTGCGGTCAAGCAACAACAGAACAAACAGATGTGCTTTAAACTGGTTTTAGCCGTATCAGTTTTTGTATGCGATGTTCGCAAGAAAGTCGACTTTCGTAAAAGAATGGCAACAGACAAGACGTGCTAGTAGTGCTTGGTGTCGGGAGGCGAGAAAACACCTGACTAATCCAATCCTAGGTTTCAATGATGATGGCAACGTCACCTCCTTGGTGTCGTTTGGCTGGTCAACCATTTTGACACCATTGATGAACAAATCTTTCGGGAGAAATTGACTAGAATATCGGTCGGATCAACAAGGCTCTGGCAAATTTGGAATCGAGCCCATCCAACCTTGTCCAGTTCGTGTCGGCTGGTGGTCAGATCTCACGTTACTGTAGTGGCCTAGTTTAGCACGGATGTGCTCTCAGTCGTTCGCTGCTCTCCATCTAGTACAGCACCTCTTAAGGAGGTACATCAGACCCATGGCATCGACTACCTCAACCATACACATTCAAGCCCACCGAGCTTGAGCTGAAGTTGTGGATTCGCTACATATTCCTGCCTTTCAGGCTCTGATGCATGTCAGCCAACTGTCTTAAATTAATTACTGGCTATGCAACCCTAAATGTACAGCCGGACTCTGTGGCTTTATCATTTTAATTGACGTGCCCATAGTGATATTTCCGCCAAGTGCTGAAAATTACTTGGGTGTCCTATTTGATGTCTGACTGACGTTTAAAAAGTTGCATCTCAAGCTTGAGAATATTGCCTTCAGCGGGTGACCTTGTTTTATCCATGTTCAGCAGTATTAGGTAGTATTATTATTACTCACTGCATTGGCTGCACAAAGTCTCGTACGAGCTCCCTGGTTTTTTTAGGCCAGCTTTCTGTAGCTCAATGCTCGCAGGGCTTCTAATGAAGCCATCGAGCCTCTGGTTGGTGCTGAATTAATTGCTTGCAATGGTGGTCTCTAAATCCAAGCAAGATACTTACTAGTCAGTGTCTCTTGGCTAATTTAGCTCTGGTGCCCTTGAGTTCGTTGATCGGCAGTCACAATCCTCAATCTGACCTTCACGGTCTGCCGTGGCTTAGCTCTTTCATACCTCTTTTCCTCCAAGTTGCAGCTACAGTTGCATGCCACCTTCTCGTGTTCTCGCGTCGTCGCAGGACTCAGTTAGAAGCACATTTGCTCTGCTGATTGATCATAATCTACGATACTCGCTCTCTCAATGTGTGAATGCCGATCTCTTGCTGCTGCTGACGCAGGCACTTGCCTTGCCTCCTCTTCTCGTGCTTCTCGCATTTCCTTTGTCGCGTTAGATGGAGGCTGTTGTCTGCGTTGTGCACACAGCAAAAGTTGCTTCTGCTTCGAGTGCTATCAGCGACTCTCCAGCTAACCCGTGCGAGTGCCTGAATCAGTGGCAGAAACTGTGTGTGCGACTTATGAATCGCTTGTTGCTTTAAGAACCAGGTTGCTTTCGGATCGTGAAAGAGAGCCCCGAGCAATCTGCGACCTGCTGAGGGCGAGCAAGCACCTGTTTCCGACTGTCAGTAAATGAAACAAAGGGAAGGGGGATTGTGCAGTCGACCCTGCTGCTGATGCTGCTGCGTTTGTGGGGCAGGGGCTTTTTTTGCCAGTACTCGCTTCTTTGATCCCATGCTGCCGCTCGTTTGGTAATTGGGGTAAACTCACTCCGTGTGACCGGTTGCTCATGCCGTTGCCGGCAGAAGGCAGGGAGTAGGCAAGCTATGAGCACGATTGAACGGACGGAGCTCAGCGTGCGTTCGTGCGAGCAGGCGCGAGGGCTCCGAAATCGTTCTCTTGCCTCGTCGACTAGGCTTGTAAGCATCCGCCTGAGATATCAAGCTCGTGTGCAAGCTCTCGCGATCCGATTTCGGCGTCACGCTGCCTGCATACGTTTGCGGCCTGAGTGCCTGCACGCGCTCTTTCTCTCACTCTTCGGCTCCGCTGTTGTGCATGGAGCGCACGCGACTCTAGCCAGAGCAGCCTGGTCTCGCCTCGAGGCCCCAAGAGGCGCCCCACGCATGCCAGAAGCCGTAAGGGGGGCAGGAGGGATGGGCAGGCTCTGGCAGGACTCGTGCGGCGACGAGGCCTCGTTCCTACTTCGAGGCTGTCCCGCTCCCGGTAACCTTGCTCATTGTGGTCGCTTGTTTGCTTTTCTTTTGCAGGGCAACACACCGAAAATGCAGGCAATGAGAGCGGAAGATGGTGAGCTGGCAGCCTACTTTGACAGTAAGTTTCGCTCCAACGCAACGTGCGTGCACAACAGAATGACGTTCGTTTCGGTTGGTTACACAGCCACACTGTAGGCACCTTCGCGATAGCGAGTTTATGACGTGTTCGTCACAAGTCGATCACGTCACCTAGGTGATGCCTATCCATACTGATGGACCCTCAAGCTCGGATGCATGTAATTGTAGTCTCGCCGGCCGTGTCATTTTTTGATATTAAGATGGTGTGCTGTACAAAGACAACAGGATATACCTAAACTTAATAATAATAGAATGACAAAAAAAGAGAGCTTAATCTCTTTCTAGGCACTCGGTATGTGCTAGAAAGGAAGCATGTCGAGTAGTTATTCGTAATAATTTGTACGATTTCTGTGTGCATAAGCCTGTGAAGGACAGTTCACATGTCGACAGAGCAAATGCTTCCAGGAAGCAGGTGGCTGCTTAGCAATCACTGCAAATTGCGTCAGGTCAATCAAGGGATGAGCACGACAAACAATATTTGATCGCTTTTCCTTCTAGCATCAATTCCACGTGCATGCTGTCACTGTGCTCTCGCTGCAGGTCAAGAGAGGTTTCTCAAGCTCCACGAGGACGATGCTCTCGTAACGGCAGTATGAATTCAGAGAAGCTCCGGCAGCTATCGACAACGCTCCGGCTCCAGCTGGAGCTGCTGTTGCATGCATCGCGGCTGCGCGTTTCGCTCGTCGAATGCTGGTTTTCGCAATCGTCAACTTTCCCCAGTTGCACGTGTAGAATGATAGGCGCCGCCCCGCCAGCCTCGTGCAGCCACCGTTCGTCGTCCCTCGCCCAGGCCCGGGGGGGGGGGCAGAGTCCCCAGCCCAGGCCAAGGGCCACACCTGCTAGTCGAGTGCCACGCGGCCGTCCCGCGGGCTTCGTGCATGGGCATGCGTGCGGCACAGATCCCTAGCTAGCAGCACGACAGCTCTTGGCAGCTCAGCTGTCTTTTTTCTTCTTTTTATCCACGGCGGCAGCGTCAGCTGCTGGTCAGCCCTGGCTAGCTTACCACGGTCCCGCTTGCCTGATGCTGTATGTACCGGTCAGTAGACCTAGTTGGGTTTTTTCTCCAAAGACCTGCCAAGGTCATCAATATCATGGAACAGCTTTGATTCTTGCCACAGTTGGGCTCGACGGGTGCGGCTGTGGCGAATCCTCAGCTGCTTCCAGCTGCGACGGTGGCTCGCTGGGTGGCTTGTCACTGCCTGCCCGACACTGGCACGTTTGCATGGAAACGCCTCCTCCGGAGGGCATGCACCTGCATCGGCCTCGCGTGCCTCGGCCTTCAAGCTGCTCCATCGTGATCTGCCCAGAACCATGGCTGCCCAGAACCATGGCTGCCGCAGGAGCTGGCGGCTTTTTCGAAAACCGATGCTCTGCACCACGACCCTCTGCAGGGATGCCACGTGTGGCGCCTGCCCGGCGTGAGACGTGGTAACAATAGTGCACTACAGGCAATCAAGTTCAGAGCTGTGACGACGAGCCCGGGAATCAGCAGCAGGCATCCTCCACGTGTGTCTTAAAACTTATTTTCGTGCCTTGAGGCGTCGCCTCCGCGTCGGTGCCTCACTGCCTTCCCTGATTGTGGTCTGTGGGGCAAACATTGAACTCGTGGAGTAGCGAACGTTCTCTGCGACTGCTCACCTAACACGAGGTGCTGTCCAGTCAACTGGATTTGATCTGGTCTTCAGGATCACGTGCTCTGGATCACGTTATCGTGCAGCAGCGTGTTAGTATCTCTAGTATCGCTTAACATTGTTGATGTTACGTGTAGTGACTCTGGCAGTCACTGGCTAGGTTGTTTGCGATCATTTAACATGTTAGCTAGAGAAGTAAGCACGAAAAATTATATTTATCGTAAATATTTGGTATCTTCGTTTACAGCACTCTACCTAATGCCTGAATGTTTCGGCCTCTAGACTACAAACAGAGCTCGTCTCGAAATGACCTAGTTGGTATTCGGAAGTTGAAAGAGCTTAACGTTGACAGCGATAAGTGAACTGCATTGCTTGATGGTCTGAGCTTGATGGTCTGAGCGTAGACTTAGAGGTGACTGGCCGGTTTTTGATGGGGTGATGCTATCTCGTGGGCGTTCCCGACGTCCCGAAAAAAAAACGATTAAACTTCCGAATGACAACTTTGACCCGATTGCTGGGAATCGAAATTAAAAATACTTAGGCATTTTGCAAGAGTGCTGCAGAAGCAGCGGTATCACTGACGTTTGTGCAATTATTTCCGGTTTTAGGCCATTAGCTATACGTTCCTCTCTTGATTTCGGCTCTTGATATAAGTCGGTTGTGCACGTTCTCTCTCAATCGAAATTTCGCCTGTTGGCGGTTGATCCGAGGAGCCGTCGATATTCGAAGCTAGGAAAGCGGAAGTGCTGCCCCGCATGGCATTGAAACGTCAGTGGCGCGGAATAGTGAGCTCCAGACGAGGAATCTGAGCCTTCACTTAAGTGGGGGCCTAAGTAAGTAAGTCAAGGCGTCTGTCACAGGGCTGTCAAGAAAACTGTCGTACGCCCCCCAACTTCGCACTGAAGGTCGAACGCTAGGCCTTTATTCCATTGAGCTATTCGCGGGCGTGCTCGGTAGTGCTTTTAAATAAAAGTGGGGAGCTGTTAGAGACCAGTCTCCACGACTGGCGCCTCGTTTGGCAGTGAGTATACCGTTTCACCAACGGGCCAATAGCTTCGTGATCCAATTAGGCATTTCGTTCGGTTCACTAGAATAGGCTAACGTAGGGTGAGAAATGGTGGAAATGTGGGACGCTAATGAATATCCTATTCTACTTGCATCTCAACCATCCCGAGTACTATGGAGTAGTTATGCAGACTTCTGCTCTTGCGATGGTAGTCCGCGCATTTCTCCGTTCGCTCTCGCTCGGCTCAAACTAAGCAACCGCCGCGCTCCTAATCGCGTCCTTGCAAGACAAGGTCAGCGACTCGTCGCTCGGCTAAAGGTCAGCGACCTGGGCTCCGGTGAGAAATCTCCGTCGGCCAACTACAGGAGGCGATGACGCGGCGCTCTGAGCAGCCACTCTGGAAGGTTGTCTGCGCCGACGGATCTCGGGGAAAGCGCTCAAGCGCTGGCTTCTTGGGCGGCGGCGGCAGGGAGGTGAAAGTCAGAGACAAAAGTGGCTCGCCTGCCGCCTTCGCTCCGCAAGAGTTCAACGCACTCGCCGATTCTTCAGCGATCGCTGCCATGGCGCCTTCTGCCGAGAGAGATCTGAGAGCGCCCCCTTGCCTGCTTTGCTTCTAGAGCCTTCCGGCGAGCGGAAGCTGTCCGATTGCCTATAGGCATTAGTAATAGTGACGCGGAACTCTTAGTGTACGTGCGTCCATGTAAGTACGTAGTACGCAAACGGAAGTTACACTATCGATTCGCTAGCTGGCGCTGACCATTGGGAAAAGCCAGCTAGCAGCCAGCGATCTCGCCTATGTAACATACGTTCAATTCACCGTTGCATTTATATTCTTCTCACTATTCATAATTGACATACGCCATAATTTATATGTAACCATTCTTTGCAGAAAAAAAAGAAAAAGCTCTACATATTATCCAGCGATTGTAAATTCAATTACTGAGTTCTCTCTAGCAAGGCTGCATTTTTTTCAAAATGCAGAGCCACCGTCTGCAATGATTCTATCAACGCACCCATTCATATAATTATTCATTTCACGATCAATAAAGGCCTTTAAAAGCAGCGGGTCTATGTTTGCACTCTTTTCAAACCTAGTAAGCATGGCAGCTGTGAGCGTGCTACTAATGGCATGCGTATATTAAAAAGGCATTTACCTGAATTGCACAGGCAGTCCATATTTATCACTCCATTGCTGCTATAGACTATTGTAGATATGTTTTTACCATTTACTTCCCATGAAGATTTTGCTACGTTTAGAAAGAACTGCAAGATTGCCCATCAACAGCTAAGTCAGCGATAACCCAGGCCCTCCTAGCCGCGAGAATTTGGAGCTTTCCCTAATTCTTTTACTGCATTACGTTAGTACATAAGCGCATATATATATATATATATATATATATGTGCGCGCGCGCGTGTGTGTGTGTGTGTGTGTGTGTGTGTGTGGCTTGCACAGGACAATACACTCGTTGCAAGTTTCAGGAGTCAATTCCACGACCAAAATAATTAAATGATTATCTGCCGTCCAAGATAGTGATAGTTATATTAAGACTTTCGTATAGCACCCTAAGAGGCCGACCTTGAAGCCCCGTAGGACCTTTGCATATGCTGTACAAGAAATATGCTAACTGCTTAGTGATAAGTCAGTAACCGTAAGCTCAAAAAGGACAATTCATACGACCTAGCAAATATTGTTTGGTACAGGTGCGTTTTAGCTTCTTTTAAATGTCGTCAAGTCAGGGGATGCCGTCTCGTCATTTGTTTATGGGTTTCAGACTTTGAGAGCAAAAGAACTAAAAGCGTAGCCTCCGAAGGATTTGAGGTCCTCTGGTTTCCAGCTTTCTAGCAGGAGAGATTTAGTGAGGTAAATGACTTCAATAGGCTGAAAGTGAGAGAAAACCAACAGCGTGAGTGTTCGTACAGCAGAGAAGTCCTCCGCAGCTCTTTGCTGGAGGCTGTGCAGAAAGAACTCTCCGATCCCATTCCTCCATCTCTGCTTTTGTAAGCAAGCACTACACGCGTGCATTTGTCGGCCACTGCGGATCGCGCAAATGTCGGCCGCCGGACGCTGCCTCTGTTGAGACGCCTCCTCTCGCTCGCCGGCTTTGAGCGGTGAGCAAGAGCTGGGGCCCAATGCCACGCTGCTGCGCAGCGCACGGGTATGCTAATTAATGGGAGGCGAACAGAAAGTCGCGTTGCAGCTGAACGACTGGCGCTCACGCCGCGGCACCGAGCGGCAATCGGCTGTATGCCTCTCTGGCCGAGCGCCACTCCCTAATGCTCACCGCGAAATCGCACTGTGCCAGCAAATCAAATTCTCGGGTCAAATTCAGGGCTTAAATACCTGAGGACATGCGACATTCCTTACCGGCTGCCTCGGCATGGAAACCTATGAAAAGCGAACTATTCAGCTACTAGGCGGCGAACGTCGGTCGAAACGTCTGCATTTACGTCGACTCGGGTTGGCGCGGCGCACGGCTCCTGACCCTACAGAGGTGCTCCTAGCGTAGCCTCAGCAGACAGGGTGATAGCATAGCGGCGGAGCGGCTGAGCTGGACTCCTAGGCTGGATTCCTACGCAGGAGCTCGACTCCAAAGCCCCGCGAGCGACCCGCTTCGGGCTGTGCTAATGCAGCGGTTGGTGTACTGCTGCAAGCTACGGGCTGACATTCCCCTTTAGTTCGGGGCGCTGCAGCGGATGGTAAGCCAAACGTTGTGGTGCAGCGTTTGCAGGCTGCACGGAGCTGCACGCGACGCGATCTAGTCCCGGGCAGCGCACGCAGCCAGCGCGCAGGATTTGACCGCGGCTGCGAGTTTGGGCTTGAAAAGAGAGCGCAAAGTAGAAGGAGGTGAAGGACGAGAAGAAGGAGAAGAGAGCATCCCAGAAGTAGCCGCAGCCGCTTCCGGCTGCGGCTACTTCTGGGATGCTCTACAGGGGCAGCTCTCAGCTATCAGGCCGCGATGCGAGCGATTGCCCTCGCGCCTTAGTGCGTTCAACTAGGGCACCTAGAGCAGCCTGTAGCGGGCGGATCTAGCCGAGCAGAACCCGGGCAGGAAACCCGTTAGTTAACGGGAGCGGAGCGACGAGGGAGGTAATCTCCGAGCTGCTTTGGTCTAGCGGTTAAGATGCTCGCCCCGACCAAGGTCTGGCTGAGGTCGCGGGCTCGAGCCCCGAGGCATATGTGAAGCACCTGAATAGAGATTAAGTTCTCTTTGGGCGCTATAAAAATGAATATATATATATATATTATGTATATATATATATATATATATTTATTTATATATATATATATATACATATATATATATACATATATATATATATATATATATATATATATATATATATATATATATATATATATATATATATATATATATATATATATATATATATATATGACAGCGGGATGTACTCAGGTTACAGTGGAGCTTCTGGCAGACGACGTGGTCAGGATGCGGACCAACTAATAAGCTACATTAACTAAGACCCGAAGCTGGTAAGCTGGAGTCTGCTAATAGGCTACACTATTAAGACGGATATAAGTGGCTTGAGAGGTTAGCCACATCTGAAGTGCCTGGAAAGAGATTAAGTTCTTCGAGGGCGCTGCGCAAATTTATTATTATTATTTTTTAATATTAATTAAATGGACACCGATAAACGGGTCCGAGAGAATAAAAACTATGCAGGAGTTCAGTTCAGAAGGGAGTAAAGGAAAATGGCTGCTAGAGCTCCGAGCTGCAACTTCAGTAGCTCAAGTGAGAGACTACGCTTCGAGAGCACGATAGTTGGAATCTGCGGCGACGAACAGCTACCCTGTAAGTGTCACTTAAACTACGCTGCTGTGTTCCACCGGCTACTCAGTTAGCCGCTCGTATCTTGTTGTGCTGTCCGCAGTCCGCCTCCGGCGTCGGGACTCGCTAACGATTGCAGGCATGCGGGAGGGTTATTATACCCGGGCTCTCGAGTGTTGCCGCGTGTTTCAACCGCACGACCGCGCTGTACTACACGGTAGAGCACCGGTAGATGTGCTCTACCGGTGGGCGGAACGGGGCTGATACATGCGCGGTTACAACGAAGTCTGCCGGATGCCGAATGACTTTGCTGCGGCCTAAGACTGGGTCAAGTTTCTCAACGCTTATAGAAACATCGGTAGTGCAAATCGGAATAAACAAATTAGTGCGCAAGAAGACGCACACACAGTTATAAATAAAAAGTGGTAAATAAGCCTCTTTCAGTCGTGATTTGAGGGAGGGATTCAACCAAAATTTATCAAGAGGACCGAGCTATCGCTGTAACGTCTTGCCTGTCGAAACATCTTTCTCTTTTGTTGTCGGTAACAGATAAAGTATTTTCCCATATGAACCTACATATATATATATAGCCATATAGCTACAGGAAAATAATAAAAAATGAGACTTCGACCCATCGGTTGGACATTCGTCGCTTAAAAGCAAAGGAGCTTCTAACGGTTGCCAAATGTAACGTAATCAACCGATGTAATGTCAAGTCTTCGCGTCTCTCACCTAACGACGGTTCACGCACGATCGCTTAAATTTCCCCGGTTGTAAGTGAATGCGCGCGGCTAGAGCGTGCACGGTGACTGAACTTCTCTCAGCTTCAAGAATGACAATTTGCAGGAGTTCTATCCCATTTCAGTTCATCAACATCAGGTCACAACATCACAACATTTCTATTTCACAACAATTTCTTTACAGTTCTATCCCATTTTGATTTCATCAAAGTTCAATCCCATCACAGTTCTATCCCATTTCGACATCAGCGCTTCGTAATTCCTTTCGAAACATGTAGCGTCGTGGTTACACTAAACTTTTAGCTGGCTGAAAAGTTTGATGCAAATATTAAGAATAATCTCTGAGATTGACGTTGGGAGATAGTACTCGCTTGGAGATAATGGCGAAGTGAGAAAGGAGGAGACCGATGCGTGTAGCCGCTTGATAATCTCTAGCCCGCATCCTGTAACCTTGTGTGCGAGTGCGCGCTCTCGAGCAAGGTTACAGAATGCTATTTAGCGTGAACGCATTCTCACGCCGGATGGCCTAAGCTTGATAGGAACAATTGCTCATACTTTCCGGCCCAGGTCGACTTGTGCCACTCCGCCCGGCCAAAAGCGATATTTGATTGCAACGGGTCAGCGTTGGGTCCTGTTACCCCTCTAGCCCTCTAGCGACCCACTTTCCGCTTGTGGGCGCCGGCCTGCGTGGACTCGCTGTGCACTCGCTCCTCCTTCACTCATTCTTGCGCTCTCTGTTCTCTCTTGGCTTCGCTCCAAAGATGCGCTTACACGACGGCTACATCCGCTACAGTGCGCTCGCTCGTTTGCGTTGCCATCGTACGATACAATATGGCCGTCTTCGTCGTCGTCGCCACAGCCTGCTAGCTAGTGGAGCCATCAAATTTCTTTGCTTCGTGCCGACATCTCTTCTCGCGGTAGCCACTACAAGTTAACGCTTCCATTCTTTCCAGTCGCTACGAAATAAGGGCAACTCGAGCTGCCTATCGAGTCCAATTTCACTCTACAAAGTAGTCCGTCGGGGCGAGGCGGGAGAGAGAGAGAGAGAGAGAGAGAGAGAGAGAGAGAGAGAGAGAGAGAGAGAGAGAGAGAGAGATAGAGATAGAGATAGAGATAGAGATAGAGATAGACAGATAGACAGAGAGACAGAGAGGGGGGAGGGAGAGACAGAGAGACAGAGAGAGGGAGAGACAGAGAGAGAGGGAGAGACAGAGAGAGAGAGAGAGAGAGAGAGAGAGAGAGAGAGAGAGAGAGAGAGAGAGAGAGAGAGAGAGAGAGACAGACAGACAGACAGACAGACAGACAGACAGACAGACAGACAGACAGACAGACAGACAGACAGACAGACAGACAGACAGACAGAGAGGACTGTGTGTGTGAGAGAGAGAGAGAGGGGAGAGAGAGAGGGGGAGAGAGAGAGAGGGGGAGAGAGACAGGCAGACAAAGAGGGAGAAAGAGAAACAGGCAGAAAGAGACAGAAGAAAGCACTTCATCCGAGAAGGAGAAGCGGCATGATATAATGGATAATAAGGAAACCGAAAGTGAAGGATATATATACAGCCCCGACTTTCGAAATAGATAGGGACCGGAGAACCTGTCATAAGTGAGAAAATTAAGTCTGACAGCTATGCATTGTGTCGTAATAAAACGCACCGTATACCATTCTTGACTTTCGCAAAAAAACTCGACAAAAATTCGCCTACTGTTTGCAGCGTTGTCAAATTTCTAATACTACTGTCCAAAGTCTATTGACTGCGTGCGGATTTCGGAAGTGTTCTTGGATAAGTTTTTATTTTCGAATTTTTTCGTGACCGTGGCCAAGTTCTCATCTCCAAGTTTTTATATGTCGAACCGTCGTAAGCCGGGGGCTGACTGTAATGAATTTGCACACCATCCTAAGAGAACTTAATCTCTATTCAAGCGCTTCGTATATGGCACGGGGCTCGAGCCAGCGACCGCGATCATCAATCAAATACATTCACGTTGACCTTGGCTCGAGGCGAGCACCTTAATCGCTGGACCAAACCGGTTGATAACAAGGTCACTCTCCCTTTCTGAGCAAAGGGTACATGCAGTGCATGCTGCCTCTCCAACGGGCTAATCACAGAGCGAAAACTGCTCATGACTTAACCCGCTGACTCTATAGATAGCCTTCCACTAAAAAAAATCAATGCTACAAATGAGTGGTTCTCGCTATATATACTAATGTGGAGTCGGACTTTGGCTCAGATTACTCCAAGAGTACTTCGTATCTCACTTTCAGCTGTTAGCATCCAATCCAGGTCTCACGCACTCGCATCGTTCCGATCCTGAACCGGTGCATCCGATCCCGATCGCACAGTAAATTGTGTAGAAAAAGCTTTTTATAAATAAATAAAACAAATGGTTATATGCAACAGTATTATTAATTTTTCTGTTTTGCCAATATAGTATAGATTAAGTTAGAGGAGTGATTACCTCCAATAGACTCAAAAGCATGCACAACGTATGTTTGTGTAATTTAATTTTATATATCATTGCTGACTTGCACAGATCAGAAGGTCACGTTTGTGTCATTCACGTCGAGCGCACAACCTTTCGCTGGTTACCTTTGGATTCGCTGGGTTTTTCACTGGGTTTTTTTTCGTTGCCGCTCCTCTCAACACGGCATTCGAAGCATAGCAATTCGTGTATAAGAGAAACACGCTGGTTTGACCTAGTGGTTAAGATGCTCGCTTTGACCAAGGTCAAGGTGAATGCATTTGACGAAACGTCGCGGGTTCGAGCTCGTGGCGTATGTGAAGCACCTGAATAGAGAGTAAGTTCTCTTAGGGCGCTATACAAATCAATTATAACACATACGGTGAGTCACAATTAATAAAACAACAATAAACATTTTCGTAGAATGTGCACGACTTTGTTCGTGGGTGTGGGCTTGGTTGGTTTGCATGTAATCAATATATACTGATTGGGATGGTATTATTTGCCCGGTACAAGTGCAGCAAAGAAGTTGCTGCATAATTACATCGATATTCAAAATATATCGATATAAACATCTAAATCATTGCGGACGTCTACTTGAGCACATATAAATCCAACTGTTAGCTCACGAGGGTAATATCCACTTTTTCTTTGCCTGCAACGGTTGTATTATTTCTTCCTCCACTCGCAGGCACCCATGCGATGACACTCCTGATGTGGAGCGATAGCTATCTCTGCTCTGCTATATGAGAGATTGGCTGCCATGGGAAGCTCGCTCCAAGCCAAGGTCAATGCCATTAGTAAAATACCTTGGCAAGCTGTCGGACTTACACGAAAGCAAGGCTGGCAGCTCTTTGCCAGCCATGGAGAACTGAAATCACTTTGTGGTCACGTGTCCAGATGTGAAAGCATCAAACTACGGAGAAAGTACATCAAGGAGGAGTGCAACTGTAGAGACTCAGAGGAGCAATTATTCTACCACGAGCCAGTTTTTCTTTTGAAATAATGCATTGCGGGCAGACGTCTCTGGATTGGTGAATTAGTCTTGAGGTTTAGGTCCACTCTCTTTTAACTGTCACTGAGTTTTACCTTAGTCTTGCATCATTAAGCTTCTGGGAAGCTTTGGAAGCCATTCAAACACGAACGTCATTAATGCTGAGAGTAAGGGCTACAAATGAGTTGCATAAGGAACGAGGCTTACAAGAGTCGAATGATCTATAGAGCTGACCGTCATCGGCGAAGAAACAATGGCGGATATCGTATTTGGTGATGACGTCGGCGGGAGGGAGAAGACTGGATAAAGTAACGGAGAGGACTCAAGATCAAACCCTGAGGTGCCCGATTCTTTAAGGACTCGGTGAATGACCGGGGGGGGGGGCAATTTACACCCATACTCTGATATCGCTCTCAGACGAAGCCCCGGATCGAGTTAATAATGTGCCAGTGATATCTAGGTGTCTACAGAGGCGCTCGTGTACAGAGGATCGTGCGTGTACATTATTATACCGCCAGATTTTCTTCTCAATAATTGGCAATTGAGCGCTACCACACGATGCTAGGACGGAAGGCTAAGGCTCCACCCCCGCCCCGAAGGCTGCTCAAACCCCTCACACCTCCCCCCGGGCGCCTGTCTCTCCTGAGGCCCGAAGGCTGCTCGAAGTCCGGACCCACCTCTGCCAGTCTCTCTGAGGGCTGATACTGCTAGACGATAGGGCCATGATCTACTGCTGATCGACCAGGTTGCCGATTTTTCTACGATCTCATGCCACGAAAGCGGCCCGATCCTGCGATCCTAGCCACCCGATCCTGCGATCCTAGCCACCCAGCTCCGATCCCGACGTTTGCCAGCCTGTCAACTTTAAGGTGATCGTGACCTTTAAAACTATCACCGTGCCAGGCGGTAAAAAAATAAATCACTCGTAAAGATACGCCGCTAGGTGTCGCTTGCGCTGTTGATAGGTTCCACGTTCCGCGAACGAGCGTAGCCATAGAAATCTGCCCAGTAGTCGGCTTGGTCGATTTCTAGTAGTCTAACATAATATAGTAATCTGCCAATGGTCACCGGGCCCTGTAATAATTAAGTCACTTTTTATTGAGCCTCTTGCTTAAAATGCAGTAGACTGATACAGACAGGCACACCACATTTTTTACAGTACAAGATCAAACGATTTGGATAAAAAGTTCTACAATGCCGCAGAGCAGCCTACTGTTAAGAGCGAGCCAAGACTCTCGAGCAAGCGGTAGCCTCCGAAGGCAGCAAGTGGTGCAATAGATGGCACATAGCTAGCAAGCCGTGCAATAGACAGCACAAACAAACTCCAGCCAAACAACTGCAGCTACATAGCCTTTCATAGCTTCACAAGCACATAGCCTCACACAGTAGCAGACGGACTGTCGGCGAAATGCCCAAACCAAGCCATGTTGGCATGACAACATAACGCATGAGCAGGCTCACACCGTGCGGGCCAGCCAGCCAGGAAGGCAGCACTGCAAGCAACTGCATTCTGCCATTGCAGAAGTCCGGTAAGACAACGTCAGACATCCCCTAGGACTATCCTTTGTCGGGCACCTGCCGCCGGAATGCTGCCGCCGCCCTCGTCAAACGAGTCAATGAGCGAGTGCTGATCGTTCCACGTGGCCTGTGCAGATGCGGTCGCAGCAGCAGCAGCAGCAGCAGCAGCAGCAGCAGCAGCAGCAGCAGCAGCAGCAGCAGCAGCAGAGACCGGCACATTCGTAGCAGATGCGTCCACTCCCTCCGCTGCTACCGTTGACATTCGAGCATGACGCGACGACTGCAGACGACCAGGGTCGCTCACTTTTGAAGCTGCCGGAGGTCCGATAGCAGCTCCGCTGCCGACGGCGGCGGCGGCCGCACAGCCGCCAGGCTCTGCTGCAGCCCAACCTCCTCCGCCGAAAAGCAGGCCGTCAGCTTCCTCACCTTCGGCGTCCTGAAGGACGAGCAGCGACGGGTCGAGGGATTGCCTTAGACCTGCAGCAAGGAGATATATGTGTAAATGTGTAAATGCAGTGTTGGCTCTAAAAAATACACAGACAATAATATATTATACATTAGCCGCGATTTTTGTCTGGCATAAGCTAATATACATAATATATATATATATATATATATATATATATATATATATACTAGCATATGGCCGTAAAAATCTCGGAAAATTTCAGTGTTGCATTGCAATGCGGGCCTGAATGTCTACTGCTAGGGTAAGCCCAGCCTAGCTGGTGAGCCCTGCTTACTGTCAGGCAAGAAAAAATAATACTAGCTGATTTAACAGCCTCTTTTTGTATAGCAACAGAAGAGCCTTTACGGCTATCACCACCGCTTGCAACGGCAATAAAGGATCGCCCGCCACAGGATTCGAACCCACGACCTCGGGGCCGAGGTCGTATAGAGTAACCGCCTTACCTAGTGTGCCATCACGGCCAGGACTCCTTACTACGACCTGTTTGAAGTGCTCGAATCTTACCTTGCCCCTTTCTTTTTTGATCTTTACACAAGTGAGGTGTTCACTGAACTTTAACAGCACAAAATTCCCCGGGCTTCTTCAGTCTCTTCCTGCTGTGCAGTTTGTCGTATTGCTTTCACGACCTCGGTCCCGAGGTCGTGGGTTCGATTCCTGTAGCGGGCGATCCTTTATCGCAACCGCAAGCGGTGGTGATAGCCGTAAAGGTTCTTCTATCGCTATACAAAAAGAGGCTGTTAAGTCAGCTAGGATTTACATTTTACATTTATTTATGCGACGTTTCATAAGAGTTCCGGCGGTGCAGTGCTGAGTGGCTTCCGTTGTTGCTTGCTTGTCCCATGGGTTATTCTTTACGACAAGTATGCTAATGTTGTGCTCGCTTTCCTCCTTACTATATCCAAATCATTCCTGTGAAAACTTGCCGGAACACACTACTATAGGCGAACCCACAAGTTTTATATGGAAATAATCATGCTTCCTTTGCAACAAATGTAAAGCGCCTAGAAAGAGATTGAGATATCTGAGGGTGCTTTATCAGGTGTGTTATTATCATTATTAATAAGCCTGCACTCGTGAAAAATCACGGAAAACACTTACTTAGATATGGAAGGTGGGCAGACTGAGTGAGGGCAGACTGAGTGAGGACGAGGCTGAGCGAGAGCGAGACTGGGCGAGAGCGAGGCTGAGCGAGAGCGAGGCTGAGCGAGAGCGAGGCTGAGCGAGAGCGAGGCTGAGTGAGGGCAGACTGAGGCTGACCCTGGCACTGCTGAGCTCATCCACTGACTGCCTAGCTAAAATTATGTTAATTTTTTTTATAAAAATGAATAGCCTAATTTTACTAAATTTATTCATCAGCGCCGGGTAGAAAACCAGCATTTAGTTTTGTGCAAGGTACATACGGGCATGCTAACGTCTTAAAATTTATATTAGCTACATATTAAGTCCCATGAAGAATCACAAGGGCAGACTCTAGTTATGCATGTCCATCGTTAACAAAAGGCGGGCGCATCAGCACGAGTTCAATTTCAAGTATGAGATTGAGTGTTGCAGCTACACATGCAAATTAACAAATTATCTCCACCTCCTTTTGACATGACACTCATTATTGCTGCACTGCAGCAGTATTACTATAATGAACACAGTGGGCATAATGTAAGCGTGACGTCAAAGACTGTGCCGGACTTACTAATAAACCTAGCTTACTATAGGAGTTATTGATATATAATTTGAGTAGTTGGAGGCCAAAGTAGCCGTCAACAATGTCAAACGGTAAAGAGCAATTGAATCAACAGCCCTATTTCTATAACGGTAGAAGAGCCTTGGCAGCTTTCACCGTGTCAGCTCACAGCCTGCAATAAGAAAATTCTGGGCTGCAGTATTCGAACCCACGACCGTCGTGTCGTGCAGTGTAAGCTTCTTTTCCCTGCGCTAAGACCGTGTGGTCATCGTGTCACTGGGGTGGCGAGGAATTACTGTCTACGGAAAGGGTTTCTGGCAAAAGCGTGCACACACGCGCAGAGATAGACTAACCTCTATCGATGCAGCGCATTTTGTCCTTCAGACCTTCCATGTGCTGTCTGAGCAGAGTGATGTCGTTCATCGAGCATCGCTGCAGCTGCTTTGCGTCGTCTCGTGCTCCTCCTCCCGCCGCCGTCGCACCGCCGCTGCTGCTTCCGGTGCTCTGCGTGGCCCTCAGCTGCTCAAGCCTTCGCGTAGCAGCTTTCGGTTGACTGAATCGGCCGAGCTGCAATTTCAGCAATTTAACCACGACTAGAAGCAGCGGAGCAAAGGAAATATCGGCGGCAAAGAAAACGAAGCCGCCTCTGCAGCATGCAGTGACCCGATTGGTCGGCTGGAGGTCGCTTGCGGCTCCATTTCGTAGACCAATGGCATCGGCCGGCTTGTGCTGCATTCGCACTATGCTCTCAACTTTAGCTGAAGGCTGATGATGCCTCAAACTGTGCCGCTCGTCATCGGTACCAGCTGTCTGCTGCTGGACCACCACTACCAGCTGGAGCTCCAGCCACAGATATACATACATATGGCCAAGTTGGGCGCGGCTCTACAAGTTTCGCCAAGCAAAGCAAAGCCAAGGCGCGGCTCTACAATTGTGTGGGGGGGCTGGTGGCTCGAACGTCAACCCCGGTTGCTTTGGTTCTCCAAAACATATTCACACATGTTAGACTTGCACTTTATTGAGTGAGCTACGACAGGCCATGCACGCTAGAACAATGTGGAGCGAGGCTCAGTAACCCCCCCCCCCCGAAGGTCAAGGGCCGAGGCTAGTCTCTAGAGGGCTAGGCTAGACCCTGGAGGTGCGTCGATCCAGCAACTAGCTAAGGCTTTGACAAAAAGTTTGGACAAAAAGCTAAGGCTTTTTGTCCAAACATGCAAATTGTGCCGGGAGTCACAAAGACAGCTTGGCAGCCTGTTGATTTTCCTCCAACAGATCAGCATGCCCTCATTTTCAAACTTTGGTTAGGGGACAGTGAAGGAACAGTGGAGCTGCCAATAGGACTATTAAGTCATGTGTCATGTAAGGATTGCACTAGCCCGTGTGACAATACATGTAACAAGAGAGTGAGAGGGAAAATTCATCAAGCAACTCAATTCGTCAGCGGCCCTAGCGAGTGTCATGCCAACGATGGCATTTACATTTTCAGGGTAGTTTTCATGTCCCGTCGTAGGGAGCGATGGGTGGGTGGATGCGACAGCGTGGGCTTATTCATGCTCGATGCAGGCCAGTCTCTCTCTTGCCCAAGCTTGGATTCCATTCCAAGTGGCCTAGGCCACGTGATGTCTTATGCTCCGTGAATGGTAAAGGCGACAGAGTAATGTGACTTTGCCACAACTCTGAGGGGGGAGAGAGAAAGAAGGAAGACCGTACAATTTAGGATTTTCAAAAAACTCACCCTTCAAGAGAGGACCAGGTGACTAACAGCTCCTCCTCGCAATTTATGACCGTCTACTGCTATTAGCTGACGAGTCAGTTGCACAAACACAAGCTCAGGTGCTCTGCTGCAACAAAAGTGAAGCTGACACGACCGACTGCTGTGGTGGCACGAGAGGATCAGATTTTTTAATGGTGCTGCTGACGTCAGCACATGAGCAGCCACCTGTCACCCACCTGAACTCTGCTTGCTGAGCAGCTGACGGTGGCAAGCGATGGTGACGGCTAGTGTAGGGCCACCAATGACAAACGTGGTGGTGGAGGAGGGGCGCGAAGCAGGACTTCGGGCAATGATATTGGGCATCCTACCAGTTTTACTCTGGCTGCCGTGAGGGGTACGTTAAGCAGCGGGCCAGAGCTCGACCTCGACCTTGCCGCCAGCGGCAACCAGTCTTGGCTGCTTCAGGCACTCCCTGGGTGGCCGAACGCCGGATGCTTTCGCTGCTTCGGCTGGGTCTAAGAGCCATCGGTCATGTCCCATTGGCTCACCTTTCTTTGTTTCACCCTGTAGCTTCAAAGTGCAGCCCACACAAGGACCCACTTGTTTGTCATTGCCGCCGGCCGCTGCACGGCCTGTGGCAGCAGCATGTCACTTGCAGCTTGCCATTGATCGGCCATGGCAGCAGCCTGCAGCTATGATTGCTCGTGACCACTGTTGGTTATGGAGCAATAGGCATCCAATTGGAAGTGCAGGGCTATAAAGCCGACGACGACCGTAGCAGCTGTTCCAGCCACTAGGTGTGCCAGCTGTCTACTAGACAGAAATTCCCTTTGGCCCGAAGGGATCGAACATGTTGACAAGAGTAGGACGATTGGACAGTCAATCTGACTATTTAGCATTATATCCCTAGTCCATATTACTCAATATTTGCAATAATTTTGAAGTGCCATGTCTCACATACGGTCAGACTGTTCTCGAGCCTGTTACAGCCCAAAGGAAATGCAACATTTGACACGCACCTGTCTAATAATAATTGACACAACACAGCTCGGCTAAGCAAGTAAGCTAGCTAAGCAGAGGTTGTCAAGCGTCTGACTTGTGGCATTCACAATGCTGCCAGAAGCAGTGATATCTAGACGATATCCGACGACTTTTGATCATCTGGCTGGGCCCCGATGCAGCCTGTCGGTCGAGCCAACTTCATTATTGACATCGCCAGCGTGTAGGCGAGCATGTGCACCAAGCGTCAGAGCAGAACTTGTGAGCGTGCCATTTGGAAATCACCACCAAAGCATAGCGACAACCCAAAGGCCTTGACATAATACCTTCTTGACCTACTGCCTTGACCTACTGCCTTGAACTTCAGCAATGCTTTTCACTTCTGCTTTTTGCATGGGAACCATTGGCCACCCGAATGCACATGAAAGCCAATCAGGGTTGTTCGAGCTTTAACGAAACCTATCTCCATGACAAACCGTCCAAGCTAGCTACCTTGATGACGTTATTTCACTTAATATTATGTATTTGTACAGCACCATTTGCATGGCCTTGCGGAGTCATCAACGTAGCTAGCTACCTTGCAGTGCATGCCGTAGTCTCTGCTTTGCAAAGGCTACGGCCTAGTGACATTGACACCGCAGCATAGCCAGTTGCAGGCGCCGGGGAAGCAATGACTTCTGACAAATGGTTTACGACATATTTCTTGTGATCCCAGCTGAAGGACAGTTTAAAAGTAAACATTGCCGATTATGTATACAATACAATCTATTCGTATAGCACCTTAAGAGAACCTAGTCTCTGTTCAGGCGCTCCACATAATGCCCGACCTCGGTCATCAAATGCATTCACCTTGACCTCGATCGTTAAAGGCGAGCACCTTAACCACTGGACTAAACCAACACCGCAGAAGGAAACGTTATTGAGAAGCAGAGCGAAGCATCCATGATGTACAACGGTTGACTGGTAAGTAATCAGCTTGCAACACGGTCGGCGATCGTCTTTTGGGGTAGATACAGATGGTTTCAGGATACCAAGGCCACTTCCTGCAGCCAATGCTTGAGCATGGCCAGAACAGCAAACCAACTACCAAGATCAACCGCGAACCCGACATGGGGTTATCAAACACGGCTGGCTGGCGGGCTGAGTTGTATCGCGTAGAGCGAACGGGTGTGCCACAAAGGACTGCGAGGAGTCTTGCAAAGCTACCAGCAACCTACACCACGCGTGATTTCGTGTGAGCCTAACCGAAAAAATAGGGGTAGGATGAGCTGGCAGACTCAAGAGCCAGTTGCTTATAGCATGCTGTCCCCCTGGTGTGGAGGCTGATGTCCCTCACTGCAATCGCAGGCTCCTAGCTCCCTCCTTTATATGCCCATGCTTTTGACAAGCACTTGCACGGTATTGCGAAAGCAACGTCGGGCGTAAATGGGAAGATAAATAAGGCTGGCAGAGAGAAAGAAAATAGAGAACGAAGCCACGAGCGACTGACTGAGCAGACTCGATGGGAAGAAAGGAGGTAGAGAGAAAGAGAGGGACGGGATACAAAGAAACTTGTGAGCGAGAATGAGGGAGGGTGTACGTGTGCGAGAACAAGAGAGCATACGAGAGTGAATGAGAGAAAAAAGAGGAAGGGGAGAGAGAGAGAGAAAGAGAGAGAGAGAGAGAGAGAGAGAGAGAGAGAGAGAGATAGATAGAGAGGGGGAGAGAGAGGGAGAGAGAGAGAGAGAGAGAGATGGGGGAACTTAATACCTTGCAAGCTGGATTGAAAAGACTGACTAGCAGCTGGGGCTGGGAGCACTTCTGGCAGTCCTTGGGGTAGGACCAAAAGGATGCTTGATTGTTCATTGAAGGATGTCCGGAACACTGGAAACACGTGCAAGCCGAGCCCCTAATCTGTTCATGCTACCCTGTGTGGCTCGTGTTAAGAAATGAATGCCTCTAACCGGGCATGCTAATTAGGCAAGCACGGCAGCCATCTTAGCCCATGCACACCTTCCTGCAGCTGAGAGCAGTCCTCCTTGCAAAGCTACAAGAGAGGCACCACGTAAGCAGACGCTTGGTTCCCTGGCCGGTAGCCCACTGGCAGCTGTAACTAGCAGCTGCCGTCCGTCAGCATTTTGATATGACTCATTGTCACAAGCCGGTCGATGGCAGGAAACAACAAGTAAGAACCTTATCGACCAGAAGTTGTGGGTTCGAATCCTGCCGTGGGAAATCCTTTATTGCAAACTGCAAGTGGTAGTGACAGTCATATAGGCTCTTACGCCATTATACAAACGAGGCTGTTAAATCAGCTAATATCACAGCAAGCCATCTTTGTCTGTCTGACTGTCTGTCTGTCTTTCTCTCCCCTTTACACCCCCCTATTTGTGCTTCATTCTAGTCTGGCAGCCGAGCAGGCAATCGTTTGCCCTTTCTTGATTCAGCTTTTTCATGCTAGGTCATTATTTTGACTGAGAATTTTTTTCACGTATTCCAGTGTGTTCCCTTACAGCATTCCTCATGCCAGCTTATAGTTCGTTAAGGAAAACACTTGCATGCGTGAATTCCCTGCCTCCGACACCTGGCATGCCAGCATCCTCGTCTGGCCACGGCCCAAGCTCATTGGCTGGCCGATTCTGTCGCTCACCTGCTATTCCGATCTCTTCGGACTATTTACTTTTACAGCTGACCATAAAGACCTAGGAAGCATCGCGACACATTCTCCACATGCTCTCACACTCACGATCAATAGTTGGCACCGTTTGAGGTTCTCCGAGTTGTGAAGCTCTGGGCCCAACTTGGCGGGGGGGGGGGGGGGTAGCACCTCTGTCAGCCGGAGGCTGGCTATCTGCATTTAGTGGGTCCCTGTGATTCGTCCTTGATGTGCTTATGCGTGCTGACACTGTGCATGCTGCCACTAACCACATTTGCATGCTGACCCTGTGCATGTCACCCCTAACCATATTATTCATTTCGTTTGTTTTTTCAAGCATGATTTTACTTACCATTCAATTGCATTTCACTTTACAGCAAATGTAAAGCGCCTAGAGAGAGATTAAGTTCTCTGAGGGCGCTTTATCAAGTGAATTATTATTATTATTATCTGCATAGGGTGCGATGTCGCGGCCGAGATGGCGGCTCTCGACAGCGGTAGGAGAAAGCGTTTCGCGAGGGTCGGCGGAATTATGTGAGTTCCATAGTTGCCGACCTTGCGTCTTTTGCCGGACCAGTCAATTCAGAATAGATATAGCGCAAACTCCTCGGGAAAGCATGCATGTCGCAGCAGCCGCGACAGACGCTGACAGTCGCGTCTGCATCGTCAGCTGACCTGGGTTGCAGAGTGCCTGCTGCTGCTGCTGCTGGAACTGATAGGACTTGTCGGCTGTCTGCAGCCAGCGTCGGCGAGGCTCTCGGTGAGAGGCTGCTTTCCATACTTGCCCTGCAGAAGAACCAGCTGAGCACTTTCTGAGGCCGCCAGAGCCAGACGTCACGCGACGGGCACTCGTTTTCGAGGCCCTGGTCGGCACGAGTGGAGATGGCGTGAACTATGGCTTGCAACCTACGGCGATCTCGGTGGCATGATAACAATAAGAGCTTGCTAATGGTAGTCTAAGACCGCTCGAGCAAAGAAAGGCTAGCTAAGTGCTTGCGAATAAGCGAACGGCGTTGCCTCGGTTGCATTGCACAGGCTATGCAGTCGCAGTCGCTTGCTTGGAGAGCTGCTGCGATACGACTGATGAGCTAGGAACCATCATAACTCGCACGGCTGCTTCCTGGTAAGCTTACTAGTCAGAGCTGGTTCGTGTGGGTTTATTCGAGGGCGGGACGGGAGGTTGAACTCTAAATACCGAGGGCACCGGCACTTGCTGAGGCTGTCGCAGTGCATGCACCTTTGCACGGAAGTCTCAGCTGACTTAGCAGTGCGCTGGGATTGACGAGAGTGGCTTCTCCTTACTGCGCACAAAAAGCTGCTTCGCCACGGGATCGGACGCCGCCCTAGCGGCAAGTCTGGACTGGACTGCCACAAGGAACTTAAAAACACACCTATTTAGGACAGCATTTAGTGGGTCCCTGTGATTCGTCCTTGATGTGCTTATGCGTGCTGACACTGTGCATGCTGCCACTAACCACATTTGCATGCTGACCCTGTGCATGTCACCCCTAACCATATTATTCATTTCGTTTGTTTTTCAAGCATGATTTTACTTACTATTCAATTGCATATCACTTTGCAGCAAATGTAAAGCGCCTAGAAAGAGATTAAGTTCTCTGAGGGTGCTTTATCAAGTGCATTATTATTATCATTATTATTATTAGCCCTTTTCGCTCGCGGCACTGGGTCAGATCGAGCCGAGACGCCGTCGAGCCGACAATTTCGAGCAGCGCGAAGCGATTCTCGATTCCGGCCCCTCGGGATCGAACACGTCGAAAGCACGCTTTCCCACTAGTAACCGACGAGCAGCGACTTGCCGAAAAAGAAGTTACACACGCACACGTAACACTGAAGCAAGACCATCACGAACACATCGCCACTGCTATTTTTAAAAGACCGAGGACCGCCCGGGTGAAGAAAAATAACAATTACCTGCTTACAATCTCGCAATCCCTAGTTTCCTGAACCAGTGCTCTTAGTTGTATCTCTGTTGCTATCCTGCTCTCCTAAATGCAGGGCTTCAAGTGATGGCTTTCACTGACGACTTACCCGCCCTAGTCGAACTTCTACCTTCATGCACTGCATGAATACATGCATGCTTACGTTCTTTCCTACGGTTTGACTTATAAATAAATACAAGCTGATTTAACAGCCTCTTTTTGTATAGCGACAGAAGAACCTTTACGGCTATCACCACCACTTGCAGCTGGCGATAAAGGATCGCCCACCGCAGGATTCGAAGCCACGACCTCGGGCCGAGGTCGTAAAAAGCAATCACCTTACCTAGTGAGCCATTACGGCTCATCAATTATGAACGCAGGATTCTGCGGACGGTTTAATCTCTCGTGTCTACCAAGTGTCTACCTCTGCAGCGCTCCATTGGGCGTATCCTAAAGAATCATCATACCCTGCAGCTAACGATATTCGGTTGCCACGCTGCAAGTCAAAAGGTTAGCTGAGTTAACAGCCCCAATTACATTGCAGCAGAGAAGTCTTTAAAATGGCTATCACCACAGATCGCAGTGGGCGATAATGGATCATCGCTCAAAAGTGAAGAGCTCAAATCCGCGACTCGGGTCATGAAGAGCGAGCAGCTGAAAGCCCCTCCTTCGGAGCTTAAGACTAAGACCTAGAGACCATCTAGGGCGAAATGCCGCGCAGCACGGGTAGAGCAGCACGGATGATAGCTGGAACAGTGCTGCCCACCCCCCCCCCCCCCCGCAGACAAAAGCCCTGCCAACAATCGAGTTGAGGGGAGCTTGCAAAGAAGCTGTGTCCATGATGGCAGATAATTACCCTCCAGGACGTTTGAGGACATCTATAGCAAAACCTACCAAACGGAAATAAGAGATAAACCTGCGCAATGCTGTAAAAGTAGGGCTGAACTCACATTTCAAATTTCCTCCTAATCCGTAAAGTATTGGCCGAATTATAGAATTTACGAGGCACAAAGCTACAGTGTAAATGCAGCGGTATAAAATTCACAAGCATGCACCTCTGCTAGCTGCACACACGTACCTCAATCTGCCAAAGTTCAGCAACTTTTCGGATACAAGTCACGTATAATGCAGAGATCGGTAAGTTTGTTATTCGCAGATATGCTGCTTTCGGTTTACATCAGGGTTAGATATGTCTTGCGTAATCATTTTTTCTTTCATGTGTAAGTCGTAAGAAATTCCGATGCCATTTCTAACACGTTTAAAAGTCTATGCACCTCTTCTAAAGGTATCCTAAACAAATATTCGATTACCAGACCAACATTTTTCTAAGCGTTTTCTCGACATTCTGCCTTTAAGAGCCCCTCACTTTCTCCGAAGCCAGCACCGCTTGAAGTCGTTCCTTCTCCTTGATCATGTCCTGGAGCACGTTCTGCCTGCGCTGCAGCGACATCTGCCGCTGGTCGAGGTCGTCACGAACGTTATGGAAGAGGACGGCGTTTGCAAAAGAGTCGTCGTCGATCGACGGAGAGCGAAGGCTGTGCACAGACGAAGCAGGCGACAGCCACACGACGGCCTGCAAAGTGCGACACAGGAGCGTCCGAGCTCTCGGATCTGCGAAAGAGCCGATGCGAACGCGATCGCGACCGTCGTACGCAGCAGCAGCAGCCTGGCAGACGGTGCTGCGGCCGAGACACACCCACTGCAAGCGATCGCACGACGTAGCAAAATAAATTGCCAGCTGGTTTGACAGCCTCTTTCTCTATAGCGGCAGAAGAGCCTTTACGGCTATCGCCACCGTTTGCAGTGGCAATCAAGGATAGCCCACCCGCAGGATTTGAAACCACGACCACGGGACCGAGACCGTGAAGAGCAACCACCTTACCTAGCAACGTACTGTGCTGCCAAGAAAACATCGACAGCGAGCTTCTTCGGCAAGGATGGTCGCGGCCCGACCCGGCCCGCTCGTGGCAGAGAGTGAGCGAGGTAACCGAAGGCTATCCGCGGGTTCAAGAAGGAAGCAATCCTATGGGAGACGATAATGCCACTACAATCGCACGCTTTAACGAGTATTCACCGGGAGGGCACAACTCCTCAGACGAGACATTTTGCTGGACGGTCCAAAACGGTCCCCTTGCTCGTGTCGCTTACGCCATCCTTCGAATTCTCCGTGTCGTTGCCTACTGCACTGAGACGCTGGAGACAGCACGACCTACGCTAGCTGCACGGCCAATAGGAGCAGAAGTCAGTATTTAGCAACAAGGAGAGCGTTTCTCATTTCGCATGTCGATTATTTCTGCAGCCGTTTACCAGAGTACAAAAAAAGGAAGTTGAGAGTGAGCTGATTGAACTTCCTCTCCGATCCTCGCAGGAGAAGAGCTTTGGCGGCTATCATCCGGGGGACAATATGGCATGGCTAGCTGCAGGACTCGAACCTACGATCTGGGTCAAGAAGTGTGAGCACCTCACCCCTGGGCAAAGACCCACAGAGACTGGTGACTGGCCGCAGACTGCTGGTGAACCAAGCTGCTCAAGTTCCCAGCATAGGCAGCTGCTGTGGACGTGCGTACTCAGACGGCTCTCAGTGAGCAAGAGGTGCTACTAGAGCTATGGCAGATTGCAGGCATCTGTAGCGGCGATTTCTTGCTAGAGCAGATAAGTATCGCTGATAAACCCTAAAGCTGCTGGAGGATTAGCTAGTGAGGTCGGTCATGTCAGGCACGGTAGCAGCTTTGCCAACTATGCTGAGTAATAACACCACCAGTCTGATTCCAGCCACCGATAATGCACAGCAAATTCTTTGGGCAACAACTTTCAGACAAGGGCATGCCCAGAATAGGAACGCGGGGAAAATATCCACACTGAAGGAATGTATCAACCTGAATCACCTTCACTATACGAGTCAGCATTGCAGTAGTTAAATCAAAATAAGTATTTCTGAGAGTAGTATTGCATCATACACCATGCCATACTTTGACCCGCTGCCAGCCAGCACCCTTGACTCAATCAACTACCTTGCAGCATGTATTACTGTCATTTGCACTTGGATAGCAGTAAGATTTATTAGATTGACAGGCGATACAACTAATTTGAGCAAAATTAGTTTCCCACAGAAACTAAAAGCTTAGCCCTCACAATGGACTCGGTTAGCATCCCTAAAGTAGCCCCTGCACTTAATCTGGGTGTCCTGGTCTTCTCGAGATAACAACGTCAGCTCCACCGTCAAGTCTGCCAACTTTCAGCGATGTAACATTTAAAAAATGTGGTCCTGCTTAGATAAGGATACCACAGCCAAGCATGGGCATCATCTGAAGCAAGCAACCCATAGGAAAGTCAGTGATTCACTACTTGCAGGTCTTCCTGACTGTGAAATACTATGCTAACGGTTAGTGTAAAACTCTGTTATGCAGTTAAAATCGTCTTTTGTGAAAATCCCAACTGCCGCATTATACCACATCTCACCTTTTACCTGCACTGGCTGCACATCAAGTAGAGCATCGACTTCTCAAGGTCTATGCTCGCAAGCCATGAGCTAGCTGGAGCCGACTGATGGCGCGTCATCTCCTAATTTGACGACATTCAAAGTAAACTACAACCTGCCTGCTCCTCACAGCCTTTGCTCCGTGCTCGGGCAGAGTGGTCCAAAGTGTGCCTTCTCATTTTGAAATCGAGTCTATAATGAATAACCAACGTATACGCTTCTTATTAGCACTTGTGGAACACCTAACCGACTCTCTTTCTAGGTATTCTAAAATATATTTCTTAATTTATAGTACCTAGAAAGAGATTTGGCTCTCTTGGCGTGCTATGCAAATGTTTTGTATCCTCAATATTATTATTATTATCAGGTCATGGCACTCACTCTCAAGTCCCTTCATTATACTGCTCCGGATTATACTCATCCGAAGTACTTACACATCGTACCGCCAGCTACAGTGACTAATCAGTTGACATGCTGCCTGTCCAGCATATGATAGGTGCCCAGACAGAGATTTGCCACCCTGGTTTGGCCTAGGGGGTTAAGGGGCTCGTCTTCGACGACCGAGGTCGCGGGCTCGAGCCCTGCGGCACTTGGGAAGCGTCTGGATTGAGGTTAACTTCATTGAGGGTACTATGCAAATGAATTATATATTTACGTATATTTGGTTTTCTAGTGGCGCCATATAAATGCTCTCCTACTATTATTATCATTATTAATATTTTCCCACCGACAAATTAGATCGTGGAGTTGACCAGACCTCGACTTTGCCTGAGGCGACTAATCAGTGACAGAGGCTGAGCGATCGCATCTCTAAAGTTTGCCAGCCGCTATATTGGGTTGGTCCATAATGGGCCCACTGTGGGCGGTGGTTGGGTCTGCCTCACCATGCATTCGGATTCAAAAGCAGACGCTGGTTGGATAGCTCCTGGCCGCCTGTCGAACCCTTCGCTAACGATACCGCCGTGCAGTCGTACGTTTGTGGCCAGGCCCACAGGCAAGAGGGGCCAGCAGGGGAGGGGGGCTTCTTCAGTCCTCTGAAATCTACCCTGAAATGGAAATCTACCACGGATGGCGCCGAAAATGAGGCCCAGTTAGCTCTACGCACCCTTTTTGGACCTGAGGCTCCAAGGTGTTCCCTGGATGTGCCCTCCCCCCCCCCCCCGCCTAGGGCTGGTTTTTTTGAGACGCCAATCTAATTTCTTAGAGGACGGCGACTTTAAAGAACGCCTAGCGCCTCTGTTAGACTGATCTCAAGAGGCCGCACGCGAGCGGGCTGCGAGTGACACGTGCCGCGGGATGCTTCGCCAATCGAGGCTGAATTTGTTCAGCGAGTTTTACATTTTCGCTGAATCGCTTTGTGTTTACCAGTTTTTTTTTAAACGGCTGCGAACAGATGATGAACTTTTAAATGTGCAGCCAGAACATCAGCTGCTTACGACCACCCTTGGTCCTTTCGAATGCAAGAGACGCCACGCCGCGTAGGCGGCTCATTTCTCGACAGGCTGCGAATTTTCTTAAGCTACCGCGTTTTACGGATTCGAACCGAAGTGTCGGCACGCAGTTGCGCACCGCGGTAAATGTACCGAGATGCATTACTTCAGCGACAGGCCTCCGAGCGGGGATTTTTCGACGCCGAGGAATCAACCAACGAGCCCGAGCCGCCGCGCGAAAGTCGGACGCGACGTCTGCGGGTGAATGCAGGCAACAGGAATTCGGCTCTCGGACACACTCCGCTGGTCAAGGCTGCCGATTAATCAATGCAGGCTCTAGGAAAGACGTAGGAGCTGTACTTACGGATGACACGGGTATTTAAATGGGTATTTCAAGCTCGCATCGAGCATTGCTAGTCGCCGGACCCACCGCGGTCCACCGCACGCAAGCAGCGGCACAAATAGCACCCAGCCGCAAAGCACGAGAACGTGCCGGAGCCTGCCACTGCATATGCTGCCGTGCTCGCGCTAGAGCACCTGCTCTCTATCTCAAGGCTTCGCCTCTGAATAAATAAAAAGGATACCCTAATATAATCTAAGTAGCTTTTGATTTTTTAGATTATGCAGCTCTACGAACGTCCGACTGATCTAAGAAGTTGAACTCGGTCTCATTCAGAAGCTGGCGGCCAACAATATATATATATATATATATATATATATATATATATATATATATATATATATATAAACGAGTCAAGCGCAGCTGTTAGCGGTACTTGCACTAAGATCACCGAGGAAATGAGGTCGCTGAGGTCGCTGCACTGCTTTTTCGCTCATAATTGAAGCCCAGTGGCTGCCGTTTTTGACAAACTCTTCAGCGACCGTCCGGTCATCGGCGAGGCCGCCACCGCCGCGGCCGAAAAATCTGCGCGCGCGACCTCGCGCGCGCCGCAGCGCGCGCGCAGATCGTGACACCGCGTCGCGCTGCGCTCTTACGTCGGGCTGGTACTCCACTTCGGCGCCAGTCCTGCTCGGCGCGTCATCGGTCTCGATAATTACGACTGCGCCCGCGCCGCCGAGTCGGACGCTCTGCGGACTGGACGGCAGCGTGATGCCTTGCCGCTGCTGCGGGAACCGCACTGCAGCGGCGGCAGGCTTGGAAGGGTCGGCGTCGCACGCCGCCGCCAGGCCCATGCCGCCGAGCAGGTCGTCAGTGTCGTCGGAGAAAATCGCCGGCCAGTCATCGCCAGCGTCGTCGTCGTCGCCGCGGCCGACGCTGCCGCTCCTCGCTGGGCCGCTCTGCTTCGCGCTGCCGCGTCCGCCGCCGGCGCGATCGACGACGAAGCCGCTTCCACCGGGAGCTTTCTCTTGCACGCCGAGCTCCGTCATCTGCGGCGCTCCTGTGCGGTCGCGAACGATAAAGAACCGAGTAGCGCCGCCGCGGGCACGCCTGATCAAACTTTTTCCAGTTGCTCTCGCGAAAACAGCTGCCGAAACCGCAGCCGCAGGCCGGATTCGCCGCGGACTGCTACGGACGGGTCAGCGAAGCGCAGCGCTCCTGCCGCCGCGCGCTCCTGCCGCCGCGTCAAAGCGAGGCTTCGCCGCCACCGCATCGCCTCCTCACCCGACGTCAGGTCGGCTGTCGGCTCTCGCAGCGTCGCCGTCTTCGGAGCGCCGTGGCCGCGAAGAACGTCGAGCCAGCGGCGGAGGTCGTCGGCGCTGTCGGCGGCAAAATGCAGCGACTTGCCGCCGCCGGGTGCGGCCGGGCAAAGCTTGAAGCTGCCGGCGGCGCCGCCGCCGACCCCGCCGGCGCGAGCTCTCCTAGCTTTGGCGTCGTCGGCGGTCGTCTCGGTAACCACGCAGGCTCGCAGCTCCACCTGCAGCGCCGGCGGCTGCTCGCCGCCGCCGCCGGAATGGCCGCCGGCATCCTTGTAGCCAAGCAGCGTGCCGCCAACGACCTTGCAGTGCAGCTTCGACCACTTGAGAAGGCCGCGGTGGTACAGGCAGCCTTCAATTTGGGCTGCGCTCGCCATGCCGCCAACCAGTAGCGCCTTGACGCGGTCGCTGCTCGTCGGGCGCTGCTGCCTGGCGCCGAACAGCGCCGACGCCGATAGGCTTATTCTGGCTCCGACGCTGCGTCGACGGACGGCGGCGTCGTCGGCCGCCGGCGGCGGCGGCGACGACGCCGGGGCGAGTACCGCCGCCGCCGCCCCTGCCGCCGCCGCCGGCAGAATAGCTCCGTCGCCGCCGTTCTCGATGACGAGGCTGCGAGCGCGGCGCTGCGCCGCCGCCGCCGAAGTCGAGCGCTGCTTGACGCGAAGCCGGACGCCACCCGGCGGCAGCGGCGGCGGCGGCTTCTTGACGAGATTGTCGCGGATGGACCGCAGCGCCGGGCTGCGCCCGAACACGCCGTCTGCAGTCGCCTTGGAAGACGGCGAAGCGGCTGGCGACGAGCCGCCGCCGCCGCCTCCTCCATTGGACCCGACGACCAGCGCCGTGGTCGGCGACAGGTACAGGCTCTGCGACGACTTGTACGACATCGACTGCCTTCGCTCCTCCGCAGAGCCGCCGCCGCCGCCGACGGTACGGCCGCGCCTCGGCAGCCGTCGTCGCGCGGGAATCGCAAAGCCGCCCAAGTCCAGCGACCAGCGCCCGGAAGTGGCAGCCGGGGCGGCGGCGGCCGTCCGAAGTTCGCCCGATTTCTGGTCGGAATCGGCGTGAGCAGCGGCTGCGGCGACGTCGTCGTTCAGCGGGTAGGCCGACCCGAACGGAGTGCCCGCGGCGGCGGCCGCAGCCGCCGAGGATGGCTCGGCCGCCGCCCCTTCGGGCGGCTGGCGCTGGCGCTCGGCCAGGTCGTGCGGCAGCGGCAACTTGACGGCCTCGGCCTTGCCGCCATGTCGCGTCGCTGCCGCCGCCGTCATCGCGGAGGCGGTCGATCCCCTGCGAGCGTCAGCGGAGAGGGCGAGTGCGTAGTGGCGAGCGGTGGCGGAAAGGGCCCGGAGCGCGGCGTCGTGCAGCGGCGGCGGCATAAGAGCCGCGCGGCCGCAGCCGCCGCGTCGTGCAGCGGCGGCCACGCCGCAGCGGCACTCACTTGAGCGCTTCAAGTAGATCCTGCAGCCTGAGGCGCGACGCACGGGACAGGCAGTCGGACCATTTCTGCATGTCTTCCTGCGTCTTGCAGGAGAAAGTGTATCGGTCGCCCGCGCCGCACACGGTGAACCGGTAGCTGCGAGAGGAGGATGCGGATGTTTCGTCATATATCGCACTGCGCTCTCTTATTGGTGGTTCGGCCGAAGCTGCGAAAGGCACCCTCGCGGCAATTGCGGCGACGCCGGAAGATGATCTCGCGGCGGCGGCGAACGACGATCGGCCTGAACGCTCTGCGCCGCCGGTCGCGAAGGCGACCGTCGCTGCCGCTTTGCATCCCGCGCGCGCCGCGCCAGAGAGCAGACAGCGAGCAGAGCAGAGCGAGCGTACCCGCTGTTCTGAGCTGTTGGCTCCTCCAGCACGTACTTGTCGGTGAGGACGATCGCCGGCGCGGCCAGCTCGTCCGCGTCGCCCGCCGACCGGAACAGGGCAAGGAATGCGTCGCACAGGACGGCGTAGCACCTGCAGCCGCCGCCGGCGACGTCGCCCGCGTCGATGCCGCCGCCGAGGCGTCGGCTCAGCCAGCCCTCGAGGTCGGGCTCGACGAGGTCGCGCCGGTAGACGAGCAGCGCCGATGCGGCCGTCGTCACCGTGGCCGCTGCGAGGCTGGCCTTCAGCTCGGCCGAGAACGCGTCGAGCCGCGCGCGAACCACTCGCGGCGCCGCGGCCGGCAGCACGCAGAGGCCGCGCGCGCGGCACTTGCACGCGGCCTTGTCCTCGGCCGTCGCGGCGGCGCCGCTCCGCTGGACGAGGCTCTGCAATGGACACCGCGGCGGCACGGGCCGCTGACGCGTCGGTCGCCGAACATCGCCATCTCCGCACGCGCGCGCGAACGACGAGCGAGCGAGTCTCGCTCTTACTTTCGCTGTCTGATGTCACGAAAGAGCCGTTCGAAAGAAGAGAAGAGAAAAGTGAAAAAATGAAAGAAAAACTTTGTCGTTTCGCGTCGGCTTCAGAAGCTAGCGCCGCACGACAAACATTCTCTTTCCGCTACCACTACCCGCGGTTCGCTCGGCTCTGAAGCAGAAGCAGCCGACGCGTTCGGCCGCATCCTCCCATTGACGTCTCGCGAAGCCGCAACAACGCTCCGTTACACCTCGGCAGCGGAACCAACAGCACCCGGAGTCGCGACGCTAGCGCGCGCCCATCCAATCGGCGGCCTTTTACTAAAACCCAGACTGACCAAGACACGGCGATGGCTGCCTGGAAACACGTCTACGCGTCGTTGCTTTCTAAAAAAGCATCGGCACAGTGCCAAGAAAGAGATCCAGTTCTCCGAGGGCGCTATATCAAATGTATTAGTTACTTTATTTATTTTTAGCTATTATTCATTATTTACTTTCCGCTTTTTCGTGCAAGATTGCAACGCTGGCTCGCTGTCTCACGAATGGCGGCCGCGGAGTCGCGCCGATCGGCAGCGGACCGAGGGCGAGTCCACTTTTCGGCTCCCGCGTCGTCGAAGCAGCTAGCAACTTTGAGGCTGGCGCGCGACTGCAACAATCCGCTGATTTTACGACGAGCGTCGAGCAGACGACCGTAACTCCTTGAGGGTCGCCCTTTGCATGACGAGCCGCGCCGAGTGAGCGATCGCTCTAGATAGTAGATATAGTGCTCGGCCGCCGGCTCACCTTGATGAAGCTGACGGGATCGTGATAGAACTTGATGAAGTCGAGATTGTCTATCAGTTCGAGCTTCTTGAGCATCGTCGGCGCCGACAGCGTCTCGGCAGCCAGCGCATCGTTGAGGAAGTCCGACACCTTTTTAAGGAAGATGTCGAGACCTAAAGAAAAGTGGCGTCGCTGAATCATCGCTGAATCGTCGCATTCGCCGCTCGGCAGCTTCGACACTGGCGCGCCGCTGTAGATCCGGGAGCCGATCGTAAGGCAGACGAACCAGAGACGAACTCGCTTTTTTCATTCTAAGCGCGGCCGCGCTGCGAATCGAGCGAACGTAAGCGCGAGTACCAACAGGTGGCGCTGCACGAATACGCTGCCGCAGCGGTAGCGGATGTGGCCTGGGATTCTCGTAAATAGCTTGTCGTGTCGGCCCCGTGGGCTGCTGCTGCTCGTCTTTCTTCGCGAAAGAAAGTACCGAAATAGTGTTTACTTTTTTAATTGCATCCTTTGTATTATTACTACGCAGCCGTTATTACTACGCCGTTCAATAACATAGGCCGGACAATGCGAAACCTCGAGGCTGAAAACGAGTTGAAATCGTAAAACAATACCGTGTGCTACGATACTGAGCGGCGCGATAATATTGCAATAGCACCTGCCGCCTCATACCAATGAAAACAGCGCCCTGTCGAAACCAAGCAGCCGGGCGAAGGGCGTGGAGGGCTGGGGTTCGTGGGCGTCGCCTCCGGTCGCCCAGAGGTCACTGTCGGCTTAAAGAAGCAGGGAGCGGCCGCGAGAAATGGCGGAACGCCTCGAAGTTACGTCGGGCCCTGCTACGGCTGCACTGTGGCAGGCACACTAAAAATTCACACCGGGCTATCGGGAGAGGGGACGCGACAGCAGCGCGGATTGTGCCTACACGCGAGAGCAGCTCGCGTGGAGGCACACGCACACGCACACACACACACACACACACACACACACACACACACACACACACACACACACACACACACACACACAGAGGCAGGAGCTTATACAAAACTCTCCTGCGTAACACCCACATAGTCTTTATGGCTTTGTGGAGTTACAGGCGGAGAACATTACATTATAACATAATGGATTAGCTGGGAGGGTGTAGGCTCCATCGACGTCATCCAGGTCAGGAATAAGAAAGACGCTGGCTCTGCAGCTGCGACAGCTCAGCTACACATCGCTGTCATCAACTACTAGGGTGACCAAGCCAACCGTGGGCGCGTCTACTTACCCGAGTTCAAATAATACCGCACTACCAAATTGCAAAGGCCAACTGAGAGTCTTCGTAACCCCGTCGAGTCATCAATGGAATGGCTCACTGAGAGGCAATCGAGGCGTCAACCCATCCGACCGTATGGAAAATAGCAACATTACAACGGAGTCGTACCTGCTAAGAAAACCAAGATACCACAAAACTATACTATCCGGATGAAATATGTATAGCTACTCCCTCTTATTGTCTATAATCATACATACCTGTAGCTATATGGCAGGTACATTTCTGAACATAAGCACATTTATATACGGATTTACACATATTAATACACTGATATGTACGTAAGTGCGAGCGCCGTGCAAACCCCAAGCACCCCGGGGTGAGGAATGACTCACTCGGGTCGGAAACTACACCTGCGGCCGCCCGGTCGGCGGGCTACCGGCGAGCCACACTGGTGTGCGTACGACGGCCGAGTTTTTCTCAACATTTTTAGGACATACGTGCACGTACTCTGTGTTCGCGCGCGACTCTAAATTTGCATCTAAATTCAGCGGGCGCACGTGTGGGCAGAAATTGCTCTGAAAATTAATGATTGAAACCCGTTCTGCAAGAAAAAAATATGGTCACCAACCAAACGAACCGGCGTTTGCAGCCGCTGCTAGATCGAGCGAGCTCGCAACAACAGTAGTCGGGTGAATAATTAATCGACAAATCCGTTCGCAAACGACGCTGGTATAAAAGCAGCCCAGTACGATATATATAATTAATTTATATAGCGCCCCAAGAGAACTTAATCTCTATTCAGGCGCTTCGCATATGCCTCGGGGCTCGAGCCCACGACCTCAGCCAGACCTTGGTCGGGGCGAGCACCTTAACCGCTGGACCAAACCAGCTCGGCTGCAATTTCAACTGCGGCTGCTGTAGACTTTCATACTGCGCGAGTTTCGCTCGTAAGTTTCTCTAGAAGCAATTCATTTCCAAAAAGTGCATCGCTGCACACCGCTGCCCAAAGGGTGCGTATTATGCCGAGCTATCCCTGGCAGCTAATACATAAGTGGGGCAAAGCTAATTTCTGTCTCACGTCCAAACATTCCAAAGATCCTCCTTTCCTCATTCCCACTCTCTCTCTCTCTCTCTCTCTCTCTCTCTCTCTCTCTCTCTCTCTCTCTCTCTCTCTCTCTCTCTCTCTCTCTCTCTCTCTCTCTCTCTCTCTCTCTCTCTCTCTCTCTCTCTCTCTCTCTCTCTCTCTCACTCTCTCTCTCTCTCTCACTCACTCTCTATCCTCTATTTCTTCACTCGTTCCTCTCTCGTCACACGATAGCTCGGCCCCGAATCTACTACAGCCATCTCACATACACTCAACCATTTTGTCGTCGGGTTGGTTGCACACCTGCAGCACGGCAGCCCACCCCCACCGTCATGATGATGGCACACCCCTTTGGGATGTTTCGCTCATCGGGGTCATCATTCATGATTAGGGGATGGGATTTAGAAAACAAAAAGCTTAAGCATTAGCTAGAGACACGGGTGCTTGTAACACCAATTTCCATTTAACAGACATTGCAATCCTGGCTAATGTCCTGCCACTTCTGCGTGCCACCAGCTCTGCACCCTGCACCTTAGTGCAGCTGAGCTGGTGAGCTGGGTGAGTGAGCTGAGCTGGGTGTAACGATGGGATTACAAACACACCCACATACACACCCACCGCCGAGAAAGTACACACACAAACACACACACACACACACACAAACACGCACACATACACACACACAACCACGCGCGCACACACACACAGGGACCTATCACACAACACACACACACACACAAACACAGGTACGCCCGCACACACACACACACAATCGCCCCTCGACGAAGGTTACTATAATAATAATGCACTTGATAAAGTGCCCTCAGAGAACTCAATCTCTCTCTCTAGGCGCTTTACATTGGTGGCAGTGCACAATTAGCCTATTAAACCGGGTTCAAGGAAATAGTCGACTGACTGTCAGATGCTTAAAGCCAGAGCTTGAGTGACCCACATTTATAACGCATTGAACACAACCACACCAGTGCCCATAGCAGCATCGGAAAGCCTGTAGGTAGCTGGTGCCAGCTGGCAGCCTGCGAGCTGCGCTCTGGGGTCACGGTCACCGCACTCTCGCAGCTGCATGGATTTCAACAGTTCACCCCTTGCCCAGCTGCGCTCTGGTGGAAGTATCCGCTGGTGAGGAGAAATAACTCCCACAGATGGCTCGCAAAGGGCTGGCGTAACGCGAACAGTCACAGGCAGGCTGGCTTGACCCGAAGCTTGACCCGAAGCTTGACCCGAAGCTTGACCCTTGTCTTCCCTGCTGATGTTGCTGCTGTTGGAGAAGCGACCGCAGTGCGTGCCTTTTAATGGCAAAGCCTTTCGAAGGGCTGCGGCATTCAAGAACGAGTCACCGAAAGTCTTTGTCCACGAGCCCAGGATAATATGGCGTTGCTTCTCCAACGTCCTCCAGCAGCAATAAGGGACCGTGCCAGAAATTGATGTCATGCTATGACATCAGAAGCGAACATAAAGATAACGAGGTGTCCAAAAAGGGCACCGCAACTTTACACGGGTTTGCACGGCTGTCAGTTTATTTGCCGGTCGAAACGGGTGGATTTGTATGACACTCAGACTTACATTAAGGAGGTCGTTAGTTCATTCTCTCTCTGAAGACATTCTTTCTTTCCGCGCGTAGCTCTATGACGGCCATCGGGGTGCTCAGCACTTTCTATAGCTGGCTTACGGCTTGCTTGTCTCGAGGACGACAAGAAGACATGTGAGCACAGAGAAATCTGAGAACTCGCTGCCAACGATCACTTCGACCTTCGACTTCATACCAGCGATCACTTTCACCACTTCCTCCTCAACCTCCTCCGCGAGCCAGTCCGAGCCGAGGTCTCAGAATGGGACTTTAAGCATTCGATCGCGTTTCACGTTCGCGGCTAGCGATAAGGGAATGGCCGCCTCGGCGGCGTCTGCGCCTGGGCGTCTCAGCCTCCTGATAATTGCGGCGGCACGACACGCCGCCGGAAATCAAGCCAGCTTGGCAGCGAGCCGAATAGACCCCGCAAAAAAGGTAGCTCGTCGTGCGACCAGCCAGCCATATTTTGCGCTTCGCACGGCAGGCATCGAATCTATTCTCGTCACCTCGATCTCAAGCAGCGAGCCACCAAGCGACACCTGCCCTCCTCCCCCCACCCGCCCCCCCCCCGTGCCCACATTCGGGCCGGCACGTGCAATCCTTAGACGAACCGCCGCAATCGAAGTCGGAATCGAAATCGGACCAGTAAGATGCACAGGCTCGGGAGGGCTCGAGAGCGAGCGAAAGAGGAGCCGTTTGAACTCGGCGTAGCCCGGCGACGGCAAGCAGCACCTAGCGAGCGAGCGCCTTGGGGTAGTCATGGAAACGCGACGCGATCGGAATTCCGGCGGAGAGTTCTTGGATGCGGGCTTAGCCGCGGGCTCGCATCGCGGGCATGCCCGGGCATGCCCACGATGCGCCGGCTGGCGACGACTCCGGCCGTCCGCGACTACGCAGTCCTGGCGTAATTGTCGCCGCTCGGGGGCGCTCGGGGCACGGACCGCCCGCCGCGAGAAGAGAAAGAACTGGCGCACACGCTGGCGCCAGCGAGCCCATCCAAATCTGTGGCGACCTTTCGGTGGGCGCGCCCCGCGCGCGCACCGAGGTGTGTGCGCGGGGCGCGCAGCGAGTCCGACGGACGAGTCGCTCTGGCATTGCAAGAGTTTCCGCGTCGCAAAAACACGCCGCATTCGCGTCGCTGCTAACCGCAAACAGACGCTGTTGACACTGCGATAGCGGTCGTCGGCCTCCTCTCCTCCGGCTGTGCGGGCGGCGAGCGCGCGTCGAGGAGCGATTCGAGGTGGCATTTCGACTTTGCGTCCATTCGCGAGTCAGTTAGCGTCGCCGCCGCGCGAAGCACTCTCGGCTGCAACAGCGCTGCTGCAGCCGCTGGGCATCGCCGCAATCGTCGCCCGCAGCGACGCGTGCGGCGCTCGAAACCTTCGCCCCGCCGCCGCCTTTCTGGAGGGGCTTACGCGCGTCCGATCCGCGCGCCGGCGCCGTTCGCTTCGCCGTCTTTCTCGCCAGCCCGCTCCGCCTCCTGAGCGCTCTCGGCGGAGTGCGCACCCGTCCGTTCGCGATCGGAAGGAAGCAAGACGGCGGGCGGAAGCGGTCGCGACCGAAGCCGCCGCTCCCGTCCGTCGTGCGGCCAAGCCTGAGTGCCCTCGAGGCTCGAGACTCTTGTCTCTGTAGAAGCCTCGACACTGCTCTGCACCGGTCCTGTCGATTGCTCGGCTCAGCGGTCGCCGCGACGGCGCCAGAGGCAGAGCCTGCCGTCGGCTGCGGGAAAGGGGGGCGCCCAGCGCCGCAGCAACGATAGCAGGCGAATCCAGCCAAAGGGCAACCCACGTTTTCTACTCCCTTACCCCTTCCGTCTCGGCTTCCGTCTTCTCTTTTTCTGTCTGTCTGTCCTTCCTCTCTCTCTCCCTCTCTCTCTCTTTCTCTCTCTCTCTCTCTCTCTCTCTCTCCTCTCTCTCCTCTCTCTCTCCTCTCCCTCCCTCTATATATCTCTCTCTCATCCCCCGCCTCTCGCACAGCACGTACGATACATTACGCGTGCGATACATGACTTACATTGTACTAGTCCTTGCGCCTCCATTTGCAGAGCTTCGCAGAACGTCGTTCCTGCGAGCGGCGCGCGGCGACAGTGGAGCGGGTTCCTCCTCCGCAGCTGAGCGTAGGACGACGTCCTTTTACGAGCGCCCCGCGCCCGCTACTGACCGATTGACGGTCCGCACGACAATGAAAAGGAAGTGGCCGACAGGAAGCCGCCGTCGCCTCTACGGCGATGCGTAAGCTCGCCCGGCCCGGGCGGACCGTGACGTCGTCGCGCCTTGACCGGCGCTGGGCCGGCCCACCGGCCAGCCAGCCGGCCGGAGATACCGGCCCACCGGCCAGCCAGCGCGGCGGGCCGATAGCCGGCGCGAGCGACGCCGTGCGGTTCGCGACGTTCACGTCGCTCCCTCGGCGACAGCGACGACGGCGTGCGCAGAGCGCAGCGGTCCGACCGAGCTGCGGACACGCGACGGCAGCGGCCGCGCGACCGCCGGCCACGCTAACACCAGCCAAGCCCAGCGTCGGCAGCGGCCAGCCAGCGGAAACATGAGATCCGGGCGCTCGTGGCCTCAGCTGGCTAGGTGAGGCTCGTCCGGTCGACCTATCGCAGCGCAGCGTTTGGTCACGTCCTGACTATTAGTCTGTGGGCGCCAGGTGCGAGTCGCAGCCTCGTCGTCCCGCCTTCCGCATTTGTTTCCGCGCCAGCGCGCGGTGAATAATCCCGCCGCCGCCGCCGCTGCCGCCTATTAACCGCCTGGCTAGTCGGCCGCCAAGGAAGCTGGCCGCCGCCGCCCTGCCTAGCGCCCGGCAGCTGGCGCAGCAGTCAGCGCCCAGTTTCCGGCGGCTCCTTTGCGAACTCGGTGACAACTACGGGTCTGAGCCGAACCGCCCTTGCGTCGCGGCGGAGGCCGAGGTCGCTCTTACGCCGCCGTTGCCACCGCATCTCGGGTTGGGGGGGGGGCTCGTATCGGTAGGCGGCAATTAGGCGGCAGAGGGCGCGACCCGCCGCCGTTTTTTTATTTACTCAGCTCCGCCGCTGCGGTCGCAACTCTTTTTTCCCCCTCCCAGGCTTCCGCACGCTCGCAAGCGCATGAGGCGCGTATTGCGCGCCAGCTTTCGCGTTTGCGATATCCGTCGGTCGGTGTGCGTACGCGTACGCATGGGCGGAGCCAGGCGAGGGGCCCCGCCCCCAATAGCGGGGAGTCGACGTGGGCGAGACCCCCAATTCCTACGCCCTCCCCGACCATCGCCGCCGTGACAAAATTAATAATTACAGTCAGCGCTCCACTTGCGACGATTCGACAGACGAAAATTCGGAGATACGATCTCGGCCGCGGTCACGCGAAACAAGTCGAAAAAATTAAACTTTATCCGAGAAAATTGAGCTTTGTCTGTGGAAACTTTCGAAATCCGCGAGCGGTCAGGAGACTCGACAAACAGCCGCATACAGCGAAGGAGGAAAGGATGTCTGAAAGCTATGTTTGCATCGCGGCTACCGTGGGCTCCTAGCAGAACGTATCATTTGCCACTTTCAAGTGACGAAAATTGGACTTACGACAGGCAGGCTTTCCGGTCCCAATCTCTTTCCCAAGTCGGGGGTCTTGCTCACCCCTCCGCCCCGCCCCGCCCCCCCCCCCGATCGAAATCCTGGCTCCGCCTCCTCTGTTTGTGCATGCCGGGGGAGCGTCAGCGTAGAGTTTGTTTATGTGCGCTTTAGATTTAGTGTGTGCGTGCGCGCGTTAGCGCGTGAGTGCGGGCGTCTGTCTCTCTGTGTGTCTGCGGGCGTGTCTGTGCGTGTCTGTGTGTGTCTTCGCGTGTCTGTGAGTGTGAGTGTCTGCACGTGCGTATGTGTCTGTGTGTCACGCATGTGTGTCTGCGTGAGTGCCTGTGAGTGTGCGTGCGTGTGTCTGCGTGTGTGTGCGTGTCTGTGCGTGTCTGAGCGTGTGTGTGTGCGTGTGCTCGCACGAATGTGTTGGTGCGTCTGTCGCAAGCGCAGCAGGTGTGAGGCAGCGTTGGGTAAGGCAATGCTTTGCTCCGAACACGAGGCAAGAGAGGAGGTGGCCTAACGAGGCGGCGGGAACCGCTAGAACCGCCACTCTACGTGCTGCGTGCTGCGGTCTGTTGTCCATCTCAGCGGGCTTCGCATTTGAATGCAGCGTCTTTGGTAAATCCAAATCGCTGCTGCGAAGCCTAAGCCGCCACGAGATCGATAAGTCTGTCGCCGAAACCCTTGCGCTCGCGTTAGCGTTAGCCATCGACCAACCGCGAGGCTGATGTACTGCTCCTCCTTCTTTGGTCCTTTCTAGCATATGTAAAGAGGCCAGATTGTTCCAGCGGTTAAGGTGCTCGCCCCGACCAAGGTCTGGCCGAGGTCGTGGGCTCGAGCCCCGAGGCACATGTGAAGCGCCTGGATAGAGATTTAGTTCTCTTGGGGCGCTATATAAATACATTTTATTTATTTATTTAGAAAGAGATTTACTTCGCTCTGAGCGCTATTTAAAGTGTTGCCATTGTTATGCTATTTGCTCCGAGTTGGACGAATTCTCCTGGGCTATCGTTGCTATCGTTTATAGAGTCCTGCGGCTGAGGAGGAAGTGCCGAAGAGCGCATCGCTTAAATCAACTTGCGGACTGCCGGACAGCGAGCGGTACTGACCAGCGATACTGACTACCACAGCAAGTCGCTCAAGAAGGCTAAAGCTCGACCATTTCATCTCCGGCTGCTCCGTCTCGGAACCCTTAAAAATAAAGGAGGACTTGGTACCTGTCGGGCGATGGACTACTGCCGCCATCGGTAGCTTGTTGTCTGCTGAAATCAAGACCATAAGTTCGAAAGACTGCTTCGAGTGTACTGCAAACGGGTTGCAATCGAGGTTCGAGCGTTCGATAGTAGTGACTCCACCTCCAGTTATGATTGATCTAGGGGTGTGAAAGAATGAGAAACCAGTCGGGGTTGCGTCTTTAATTATCGGGCAGCTTACCGATTTTAGCCAAGTTTCAGTCAAGGCGGGCAGGTCGAGTCCTTTTTCAAAAATAAGTCCCCTTATTAATAGGGCTCTATTGCACGTTGAGTGAGGGTTCCAATGACAAGTGTCAAGTTGGACCATCGGGGCTATAGCAGGCCTGATGACCATCAAGTTAGAGAGAGATTCACAGTAACCCTTGAGGTAGAATGCGCTGAGCGGTTCGAGACAATGCTAGAAATACCAAACGAGTGGGTACTCAGCACGAAGCTCCCGCCAAACGATCGGCTTCTCAGCTGTCGGCCCCGGCCACCACGGCGGCTCTGGGGCGCTTTTCTTTTGTCGATGCATAATTAGCAGATCTTAGCAACAGCAGTCACATCTAGGAATGCATTTGAGCCACGATAACGAAGTGATGGTAGGTGCGTATGATTATAACTAATATGCAGGTTACTAGCCGCCGGCACAGCTAACGCCGCCGGCGTGGCAGACGCAGCAGCCCGAAGCGATAGGCGTTTAGATGTCATTAGGTACGTAATTTATTACGCAACAAACAGATAAGCTTTAAGCAGGTAGTAGCTTTATCGGCTTCCGTATACAAAGCTTGCAAGGAACTTCGATTTTCGGAAGAGAATTCTACAACGGACCGCCAACAGAATGTACAAGCAATAAGAAAGATGCCGTGCTGATATCTCGTATCGTTTCATTCATCTACGGAATGTCACCAAATCGCTCGCTGCTCTTTGAACGCCCGGGAGGCATCCCGCCATTAAAGCTCGCGCTTCCTGTCACGCCATGTCTTTCCGGTCTCATGGCGGCTCGAGGGCGCCGCCGTGGCTCTTACCAGGCGCCTCTTACCAGACCCTCTAGTGAGCGTCTCTATAAATCGTTTGACGCCAAAGCCTGGAATTCACTATTGACCAAAGTCACGACAGCCACTGACGTGATGAGATTTAAGAAGAAGCGAAAGCGCACCTGTTCATTAGAGCCTTTGCAGAGTCCATGAGAATTGTTCTTTGTGTGCTTACGAGTGCTTTCACTGTGAATGCTGTCACTCCCCAACTGACGCGCTTTCGTTGTACGTAAAGCGCCCAGAAAGAGATTTGGTTCTCTCGGGGTACTACTCGATTTTTTTTATAATTATCATTACTATTATCCTCACTGACCTACAGTATGTATTCCAGCGTGCTCTCTCGCACACCCGCTCCTCGGCTTCCAGTTGTCTAGCAACAATCCTGAAACGAAGTGAATTCCCTTCGGTGGATGATCGAATGTCAATTCGTATCCACCGAAAGTCTGGAATTTGCTTTCGGTGTCGCGCCATCGTGCTCACGATGCACGCGGTGTCCACTTTTTCTCAGCTCGTGGTGCATCTGTTCAGTGCCCAGCATTCCCAGCATGCCCTGCGAACTCATCCTTTTTTATACCCGTGTAATATGCGTGCTCACCTTTTCGCGATTCAGCGCACGTTACTAACGGGGGGGGGGTGGGGGCGGGCAGGTTCTTCTATCCCCTGAGACTAACTTCGGAGCGTCTTCCTTTTTTGGCTCGCTTTCCAAGCGTGGTACTTGCGTGTGCTATTTGTGTAGTAGTCCAAGCACGACGATCGTCATCGCCACCCTTGATTGATTATCGCCTCTCTGGCATCGAGCTGTGAAGTACTCGGTTCTCGTCGGTTGCTATGCTCGGACAGACAACTCACTATTATCATTATTATTATTATTATTGTAGCTCGATAATGAATGTAGCGGCTCTCTTCTGCCTCTCTGGAGAAGCTTAGTGGGCAACGTGTACTTGGCCGACGCCACCCGACGCACCTTCTATAAGGCTCCCCAAATCTGGCGGCAGCTCATCCCCCAAGCATCGGAGAAGCCAGAGGGGGAGGGTAAGGGGGCGTTTGCCCCCTGCCTGCCTCCCTACGGCGTGGCAGCGATTTTTCCTTCTGACGCCTGGTAGCTCATATCAACGAGCGGAAAAAAAGATCACCCGAGGAGCCGCTGAAGTATGACTGGCTCAGTGCTTCGTCCGGTGCTTTTCACGGTTCATCCTCTTTCTCTCTCTCTCTCTCTCTCTCTCTCTCCCTCTCTTGTTGACGGGATTGCCAGGCACAGCCTAGTCTCTCAGGTCTATGCAGATGACACTCAGCTGTACCTTTGATTCGATTCATCCCAGCCCTCCAGCACGTTGAATTCTCTCAACTTTCTTGCTGAATGTAGCGGTGACATCCGCACATCGATGGCACTAAACTTTCCCAACGGCATAATGATAAAATCAACTTACTATTTATGGAAAAACCAAGTGTGATTCAGAAATGGGGAAGGCTGACGCTCAAAATCGGCACTGCCAGCATACCTCTTGATGAATCTGCACCAAATCTGTGTCATGTTCCAAAGTGACCTTTCATTAGACAACCACATCAGCTCCACAGTCAAGTCTGCCTGCTTTCAGCTACATAATATTGCTAAAATTTGGGCTTGCTAACACAGGGTTAATATATCTAAATTGGTCCGTGCATTTTCGACATCCCCGTCTCAACTTCTGTAGCTCACTGCTTGCTGACCTACTGGCCTGTGCAAGCAGGCGCTTAACAGTTGGTGCAAAATTCTGCAGCTAGGCTTGTCTGTCGTAAGCATCGTAGTTGCCACATCCAACCACTTCTCTCTGACCTGCACCGGCTGCTAGTCAACAAACACATCGAATTCAAGTTTCTGTCACTCACTTTTAGGTTCATTCATTCTTTGGCTCCAGCCAACCTATCAGATCTACTTCCCACCAGGCCGAACATGGTACCCCGTTTTCTTAATCAAATCATTTACCTATACCTCATACATACCCGAAAGCCTTTGGAGACTGTGCCTTTAGTTCGTATGCTCTCAAAGCCTGAAACTCACTTTTGACAGGCGTTGCGACATCCTCTGACTCGACTGCATTAAAAAAGAAGCTAAAAGCGCATCTATTTATCACAACATTTAGTGGGTCCAAGTTATTCGTCCTTTGTATGCTTATTCGCGCTGCCACTGTTGCATGCTACTACTGACCATATTTGCATGCTGACCCTGTGCATGTCACCTCAAACCATATTATACGAGTTGATGTTGAGCATCCTACCACTAACCATTCGTTTATGCCTCCTTTGCAGCAAATTAAAAGTGCCCAGGAAGAGATGAAGTTCTCTGAGGTCTGCTAATAAATGTATTATTACTATTATTACAATTATTTCTATAATCCCGGTGACATTTCACGGACGACGCGGCCCAATGAGCAGCCGGTCATCGTAGCGGGTCCGCAGCAGTGAGCATTTAGTTCGGACTCTCTTTCAGTCCTTCGACGTGAACACGCCCCCAAGCTTCAAGCCTCAAGCTTCAAGCCTCACTGCTGTCATGTCATGTCGTGTCGCTGGCATTCAGCCTAAAGTGCTAAAGCCAACCTAACCTAAGCGGTGCCCCCCTCAAAATTGCCCCTGATCTGCAGTTCCGCTTGCACACATCAATAATAATAATAATAATAATAATAATAATAATACACTTGATAAAGCCCCCTCAGAGAACCAAACTCTTTCTATGTGCTTTAATTTGCTGCAAGAATCTCGCCAGCAGTTTTTCCAGCATGTTGCATTGCCGTATGTAGATCACAGCTTTCTCTAAGCCTGGATGTCGCATACAGAAGTGTCGCGGCTTGCTTTGTGTTGGGTCCGCTGTACCGCGATAGCCTACTACGTCGGCGGAAGTTAACGTAGAAGAACAGCAGACCCAATAATACTCTCTTTGTTGTTTTCCGGGCCAGGATCGGCCATGACAGTCATGAGCTTTCTCGCAGCTTACATTAATATGCTGCTTGCAGTATCGTCAACTCAATCTTTTGCTGTGCGCCATTGCCCGCACAAATTCAGCACTTTGGCTTGCGAGTGTTGTTCTCAAGCTAGAAACGACGCAAAATATTTGTCTGATAGTTTATATAAATAATTGTACGGGTTGATGCCCTCACTCTCATTCAGAGGCATGTTAAATTGCCGTGCTATTGCGACGGCACAGTTTCTGTGGAGTACGCGTTTCTCTCATCTTAGTCTAAATATTAAGGGGTTGTTTTGCGTGTATTGAAAAACATCACGCAGTTAGCTATGCATAATCGCCCATCAGTAATTCTTGATAGCCATACGCAGCTGCCCATAGCAGTTCTCTAAAAGCCCTATTATGCATCTTGCCCTGGTAACAAACTAGCCCTGAACCAGGCGGAGCGGCAGTGGGACAAGAGGGACAAGTGCGGCGGCGTCCGAGGGGTCCTGCATTACACGCCGTATGTATGCACGCCCGTATGTATGCACCGCCGGCCCGTGTCCTTCTGCGGTCGCACTAGACGATCGCATGACAGCCCGCACGTGACAGCAGGGCAGTAAGCATCTTACGCAACGACAACTACTCTCTCCTACTGCCGACTATGGCACATCTTTTTCAGCGGTCCTGAGCTGCTACTTCTATGCTACTCACTACCTCAACTGCTCTCCTGACTCTGCTATGCTTCCCACTTTCTCTTTGTTGCGTGAGACGAAGTCTGTTGGCTACCGATTGCGTACCGAAAGCCGCTTAGGCTGTGAGTGCGCTATACAAAACTCTCCTGCGTAACACCCACATGGTCTTTATGACTTTGTGGAGTTACAGACGGAGATGCATTACATTTCATAAGTCGTAGGCTCCGCGTAGGCAGCCGTGAGAAGGCAGTTTGTAGGCCAGTTTCGAAAGGCGCGCGAAAGAGTTTGCCTGCAGCAAGTCGCATAGACGGGATCTCGACATTTACAAAGACCGCAAGTGAACTTGCCTTGAACTGCATTCGGTGCGCCTCTGTAACGGGCTAGCGGGTGACCAATTCGAACTTGCTGTACTTGTGGACAAACAAACATGGCTACCAAGGTCAGAGAATTGGAATGAAGCTTCAACAATTTCTTGAGCAACTTTTCAAGAAGCGAATTACAGCGAATCCAGTTTCTACGTAATCCCTGTGTGAACCAGTCTTTCCTTCATGAAGCCCTCCGTATCGCCACAGGTTAGGGCTGTGGATAAGGGCAATATTATGAAGCTGAAGAGTTACGCTGAAGGCTGCATTTCCAGTAAAAAGTTCGAGACCGAGGTCGGGGCTAAATTTAGGGCAGGGATTTTGTCTAATTTCAAAGATGTATTAGGTTGAGGAAAATTTATTTCGTGCGCTATGTTGAAATAATTGTTTTAACAAATAATTATTAAAATATTAATTATAACACATTAATAAATCGTTATTTTAACACGGCGCACGAAGTTTTAACTCTACCTTATGATTATAGTTTTGCCTTATGGAGAGTCAAAAATAATTGACCTTGGTGTTCAGTTTCGGCTATCGCCTATCGGTGGGAGCTCAGTTTGGCTACCGCCTAGTTTTAGGAAATCAGATGAAATTCAGAAAGAATCTTAAAAGGAGTAGGAATTCGGACTGCAGCTGATTTCACGGCATCGTTTATATAACAACAGAAGAGCTTTAAGGGGTATCACCATCGCTTGCACTGGGCCATATAGGATCGCCCACTGCAGGACTTGAACCCACGACCTGCTTAGCGAAGACCTAGCGACTAGCAGTTCAACTGCATCGCAGTGAAAGCGCCCGTCTGATCAAGAGAGAAGTATTTTCGGATCAGCAGCATAAAAATGACAGTGCACGTCGGCCTACAGTCAACGGGGAGTTGGAAGCGTAAATTGAAAGCAGTGGGCCCAAGCCAGGGATCAGTTACGTCATGGGTACGTCACCAGGCAACTGCAGGATCCTTGCCGGAGCAGGAATCCTCAGAATCAGCTCTGCGAGGCTGGGCTTAATATGCTCCAGAGCGTAACCGCTGCATGTGTTGATGCACCCGCTCTAATTTAATTTAAAGTGTTAAATTACTGCGTTGATTCGACGACAAGGTTCACGTGAAGTTTTTCAAGATTAATGGGCAGTCCTTCAAGCGAGCCCCTGCACGATCTCGCGGTGCAAGATTTCTCGGCGTGCCCTTGCAAGATCTCATGGTGAACGATCTCGTCGTTTCAAATAGAGTTGCGAGATCGAGTAGCACCTTCCCGAGGTCATTCTGAGCAAGAGCGTCACTTCCGGCATGCATTATAACCATTTCCGTAGAATCTAGTGTCTGAAAGCACGCTTAACCGCATCGCCGAGATGGAACTTCTGTAGATAACCCTCAATCTTAAGAGAAAATGCGTGAGATGATTTGCCGCAACATTAATCTTCTGAATAAAGTTGTCAAAATTGTTCATACAGTCAACAAGATGAGACCTCGATTTCGAGCCTGGAGTGCTGGTCTCGTACAAATCACGCAATAAAAAGTTTAAAGAAGACTAGCCTGACTCTTGCTGAACCCCGTTTAGCTTTTCCAATTTAAAATGTTAGCGTTTAGTTTTAGAAAATTTGCCGACGTCAAGGATCTAATCTCGTGAAACCAGAAATTTAGTTTCAACCACCAAAGCTGATTCTGAAGTGTCGCAAGGTACATTCATTACATTACAAGGTACATCGCACTCAGCTAATCGGTATTCCACCAGTCTCAGACCACCTCAACAGTATTGGTGACGTATGCACCGACGCACGACCATGCAAACGTGGCTACAAAAAAGTAACGGCTTAATAGATTTCGCAAGTGCAATGGCTGGTCCTAATATTAGATGAATGTAATGTAATGTAATGTATCTCCGTCTGTAACTCCATAAAGTCATAAAGACCATGTGGGTGTTACGCAGGAGAGTTTTGTATGGCGAACTCACAGCCTAAGCGGCTTTCGGTAGCCAACAGACTTCGTCTCACTCAACAAAGAGAAAGTGTGAAGCATAGCAGAGTCGGGAGAACAGTTGAGGTAGTGAGTAGCATAGAAGTAGCAGTTTAGGACCGCTGAAAAGGATGTGCCAAAGTCGGCAGTAGGAGAGTAGTTGTCGTTGAGTAAGAATTGTGGAAGCGAGTTCCACAATCTAGGACCTGCAGAGCTAAAGGTTCTATCGCCAACGCTCTTTAAGCGAAGGAATGAAATAGTTAAAAACAATTATTGTCCATGGAGGACCTGAGCGAACGAGGAGGATGGAACTGTTGCAGCAGTTCAGTTAGGTACAGAGGAGCCAAGCCGCGGCAGGCCTAAGAACTTTGCTCTGTATCCTTTGCTCAACCGTAGCTGGCCACGTACAAGGCCAAGTCCGGGCTTGGGTGTGTAGGGACGTGAGTCACCTGACATTGCCATGCTGCACCACTCGGCGCTTGGACAGCTTATAGCCTGAAGTCTGTCTGTAATACTACCCGGGTAGCTGGCTCAGGTGGAGGCAGCTTGCAGTCGCCATTCCAGCTGCTACGATCAAGCAGCCGCAGGGCCGCGAGCGAGTCGGAGTTTGTAAGGCCACTCGGTCTGACCTTAAGACTGAAATGAAACACCTGCGGACGGACATCTGCGAACGCTACTCGTTAAGTAATGCTCACGTGTTTCGTTCACCGGGCTCATTCGTCACCAGCGCGAGCGCTTGGTCATCGGTCTGCACTCTTCCGTGCGATGGTTCCTACCGCCTCTTTCCGGCCTCTCTACTCTCGCACCGGCCGACGTTCAGAGTGCGCATAGAAAGCGTGATCGACCTTTGCGTTGCGTAGTATACTTTTACTGTACAGCGCTGAGCAAACCAATGAGGGTAAGCGAGTTGGATCGCTTGGGTGACGTCAGTCCTCGACGTCATCTGAGGTCCAACAGGGTAGCAGATGAGAGCAGATTCTCTGCGCTCTTCAACCGATCAGACGTGACCTAAGATAAAGTTACTTCGCTTCTTACGCATATTTCAAATCACTGTGGGTCTGACGGATGAGGCTCCGCCGTGGCTCTCACGGAGCTTTTCTAACCCAGTCCAGTGTCGGTTCACGTCATGTTAGGGTCAAAGGTCATCTGACCACACCTATACTGACGAGTTCCTCAAGGGTTCATCCTTCGTATGCTGCTTGTGAGAACGCATGGTTACTTTTTGAAGCCATTAAAGCTTCGTATGACAGGTGAATGAAACAAAAATACTAACTGCGAGACGAACGGATGTGGGACAATAGCTGTGTCAGCCTACGAAACAGAACGACCAGGTAGGGTAAAGCCAGGCCTGTAGACGTCGGGTTCTGATAGAAAGCTAGATGTTATCCGGTTGTACAACTTGGGCAGGGATTCAGACCCTCGGTATGTCCATCACTCTTTGATCTCGTGGTTACACGTAGCCCTGGTTAGACGACTTCACCGCCATTCGACAATGTACTGCCCCAATTAGCAACGGATGCAGTCAGCTACGTGAGCTTACAAGCCAGAACTTTTTCCCGAATCGAATCCTGGTGCCGATTTCACCCGTTGCAGTAGCTGTCTTGCCACAGAGATTAAAGCCACGCTTATGCGGTGGGTCTTGCTTCGGTCTTTCTTCTTGTGGGAAGTTAACACGGTCGGTTTGTCTTCCGTTTTGCCTCTTTATAGTCAGTTGCCAGAGTGGTCACGGGAGAATTACTTTCTCTTGGAAGAAGGGAAATGTCCCTCCTCGATGCACACCTCTCGGTTATTGGGAGTTCGCTTACCTGTCAATTTAAACCTTAACCACTGCCTCTTTCACCCGACGCCTCACGATCTGATTCCGGTGTGATGGGCCCGTAGGGTTCCAAAGACAGCGACCCTCTCGTGAATGAATCGATGATTTTGGAGGTCACTTCGTCAGCCACGCCTTTTAAAGCAACGAAGAGAGCGTGCCTCGACAGCAGCCATGACATCGGTCTTTGCTCCTGGTTTCCGTAAGTCTTCTGTTGGTCTTGGCCAAAAAGAAGACCTGTGCTGGTGCTTCGGCCGGACAACTGTCTTCATCAGTATAACGGGCACTATTCGAAGACGATTACGACTTAGAAGGTTGGTATTACTCGTCATTTAAAAATGTAGTGCATTATGAACTAAATAATACTATAATTCACAAAATATCGTCGACTACGACTTCTCTTGGCTCGATGACCACCCATCGGTACTTATGACAACAAAGGCTCGGAAAGAAATATGTTGCTTGTGGTTGCTGGAACGCGGCCGAGCTTGGCGTCGGTGCATTTCTCCTCCTCCAGCGGCCTTGGCTTAGTCCGTTTGAGAAGAGCGCCTTCATCCTGCGCTGCAAAAGCCTGTCGCATGCTGTATTCGCCCAACGCCAAGGTGCGTTCGCCTGGTCGCATGCCACAGCCTCGACCGAGCCGTGGCCAGCTTGAATGGCATGCCGTCGTCTGACGAGCGTTCTCGGTACCTGAACACAGCAGCCTTCGGCCCTGGCAACAGGGTCGGCCCAATCTCACTGTGGTCGGACGCACGAAATTGCCTCAAGTGGCTCCCCTGCCACCTCTCGCTGGCCGGCCCTGAAGTGCTGGTGGTGTCCACCAATCCTGACGGCATCGAACACTCGGTTGTGCTGCAGACTAGTGACCACGAATGCATGGACCAACTTAGATGTGGTATCCTTATCTAAACAAGCCCGAATTTTAGCAATGTTATGAAGCTGAAAATAGGCAGATTTGACTGTGGAGCTGATATGGTCGTCTAACGAGAGGTCGCTTTGGAATATGACACCTAGATTTCGAGCTGATTCAACTGGAGATATGCTGGCAGAGCCAATTTTGAGAGTCAGCCTTTCCAATCTCTGGATCACACTGGGTTTGCCCATAACTAGTAAGTTAGTTTTATCATCGTTAAGTTTTAGAAAATTTGCTGCCATCCATGTGCGGATGTCATCAATGCATGCAGCTAGTGAGTTGAGAGAATTTGAGGTGCTCGAAGGCTGGGAGGGATCAAAGCAAAGGTACAACTGAGTGTCATCCGCATAGAAGTGAAAGCCTAGATTGTGCTTGGCAATCACATCAGCAAGAGGCAGAGTATAAACGGTGAAAAGGACCGGACCTAGCACTGAGCCCTGAGGTACTCCATATTTCAGAGGTACTTCAGATGATCTTTGTCCATTCACGTCAATACTCTGGAGTCTCCCACTGAGATAGGACCTGAACCACTGCAGAGCAGTGCCAGTGATGCCCAGGCGAGATGAGAGGCGCTCTAGAAGAACTTTGTGATCGATGGTATCAAAAGCTGCCGAAAGATCGAGCAAAACAAGCAGAGGCACTCTACCCATGTCTGCATTCCTAAGTAGGTCGTTGTATACCCGAAGCAATGCTGACTCTGAGGAGTGATTAGCTCTAAAGCCGGACTGGAACTTACTAGCAAGGTGTGAGGTTTCGATATATGAGTTTAGCTGGTCTGCCACGACCCGTTCCAGTGTCCTTGATAGGAATGGTAGAAGGGAAACTGGGCGATAGTTGCTTAAGTTCTCTTGGTCTAGTGTCGCTTTCTTGAGAAGTGACCTGACTACAGTTTTTTTGAAAGGTGCTGGGACATGACCTGAGGCGAATGACATATATATGATGTTAGTTATGCATGGCAGCAGCAGAGCAACGTAGGAGCAGGACAGTGGGAATAGGGTCCAGAGGACTTGTTGTCTTCTTTGATTGAGATACGAACTTCAGGACTAGATCACCAGTGATCTGCTTAAATGCAGACATTGAGGTGCAGCCAGGAATCGGGGAACAGCATTTCTAGTGGGGAGGTTGTCATCGCAGGGATGGATTCCCTGATCTTGTCTATCTTCTGCACAAAGAATCGAGAGAAGCGATCGGTTAGATCATCACAAGGATCATCAGGTAAGAAGCTAATCTGGGAACGGTTGAGGAGATGGTTTATTGTCAACATCAGCATTTTTGGAGGCCCTTCGTAGTCGGGGCTCTCGGCAGCTGGTGGTCAAACAATGTAGCTTGCCTGGCTCAGAAGCCGTGTGGTCCCTGTTCCTAAACTGGAAGCACAGGTAGCACCCTCGACCCCGGCAGGGCACTGCCGGCTAAGAATATACACATTCAATATTTAAATAAATCGTATATATATATATACACAAAATGTTTAGTGCCTTAAGAAAGCTTAATCTCTATACAGACACTACACACTTGGCGCAGGGCTTGTGACCACGATTTCAGGTTATCGAATTGATTCATCGTGACATGGCCATTAAATGCAAGCACGTTAACCCCTGGGCTAAACCAGGGCCGTAGATGCTGCTGAGGGAGGAGAGAAAGCCGACCAGAAATACCTCAAAGACCCGATCAGAGACCTCGGTCTTACTTACCAAGTCCAACACTGAGCTTATGACATCTAGGCTTAAGGAGTAGAACATTTTATATTAGAGGGCGAAAATGATAGATCAGAGAAAGCGCCCCCATCTTTTTCCAACTTCTTCAGTCGGCAAGATGGGCTGTGAAACTGCAATAATGCTGCCGGTTAAACGAATTTTATTGTTTTGCTATCCATCGGAATAGCTGGGACACTAAGGCCTACTATCACAAAAGGGACTGGCCACAGCAGACTGAGTTCTCTGTAGGAAAGAACAGCATCAAGTGGATGCCTCTGGTGCAGAAGTTACCGATGCTACTGCTGCTCATTTAACTTAGATATAAATAAATAAATAAAATTCATTTGCATAGCACCCTAAGAGAACGTAATCTCTATTCAGGCGCTTCACATATGCCACGAGGCTCGAGCCCACGACCTCAGCCAGACCTTGGTCCGGGTGAGCATCTTAATCACTGGACCAAACCAACTTACAAGCAATTTATCACGGCTCTAGACGATTCAACATCAGGTTTGAAGAACCTCCAACATGTCCTCCCACAGCTGTCCAAGGCAAAGCGTCTCACTGGCATCTTCGTTGGACAACATAAAAACCATGGAGAGTGACGAATTCTCCGTGGAGCTTAAGACGGCGGAGAAAGTGGCTTTCCGGGCAATCACAAGGCTGAAAACTATGAGCAGCTGATTCAGGCTGTCATAAATAAGCATGCATTAATGAGATGCATAATGTCCCTCAAAGTCCACATCCTTGGTTCTAATCTTTACCAATTCAAGGACACGGGAACTCACTCGGAGGAGCGATGTGAGTGCTTTCACCACTATATACCGGACATTGAACGTCGTTACCAAGGATAGTATAAATAAAACATGACGGGGGCTATGTTTAGAGGCTTCTTCGAGGATGTGATATACAGTAATAATAATAATAATAATAATTCACTTGATAAAGCGCCCTCAGAGAACTCAATCTCTCTATAGAATCTAGAAGATATACTTAATTCTGAACCCTTTTTGAGGAGTAATTTTTGTTTTGACCGGAGTAAATACATGCTAGTTTTTATTCATTTGATTTTCTTTCAGACTGAATGCGAATTACAACATGGGAATTTGTCAGTTTTCTCATTGAAATGGTTAGATATAAAGTTCACCACTGTCCTGGTCACACGAGCTAAGTTCGAAAGTAACAAGGCAACTCTTTCTATCCGTCATGCACTGCTACTTCCATAATACTTGAATGCCCTCTTGACTCAGTGATGCTTTTCACTTTCGCTTTGTTACGTGGATGACGTGTTGGCTGCCGTATTCATACTGGAAGCCACTGAAGGCACTGAGAGTGCAATAGAAAACTAAAGTACAACGCTAACTTATTCTTCAGAGAGTTACTAATAGAGAGATAGATACAACAGCCGATGTGAAGTGCCTAGAAGGTCCTCACAGGATGCTATACTAATACACTGTTAGTTTAATCATTATAGTTGCTATCCACATGCATTAAATATTGCAATGAATTATACTATTTTCCTTCTGGTATCCAAGATAGCCGATTCCAGCCGTATGACAGCAGCAGGCATATACAGAAAATGCTACGAATATTGATAATAATGACATTTTTATAGCACCCTCAAAGAAATAAATATGTTTCCAGACACTTCACAGATTCTTAAGACCAACTTTTGTTCAGCATCTCATTACCTCGCAACACAACAGTGCCAATGAAGCAGTACTAGGCATTGTGGCTGGACTGAGACCGGTACTGCCTGCCACTTAGCTAGGAGGCAAGCAGCAGCAGCACCAGCACCACCCCAGAGCCACCTCCTGTTCGACAGTTTAGTTGCATCAAGTTGCTGGCACAGTCATACACTGTAACCTGACTAAGTATGTCAGAATTCGGCATGTCATGCCAAGCTAGACGATGACATCATTCATAATATTTATTCAGCGATTGGAACTGAAATAGAAACCTATGCGAATAAACGTGGTGTACCACCCTACTGCAGCAAAGTAGGACTACAGCAGATACATATAGACAAGTATGGAGCACGAGCGAGCGGCTTAGTTGGCTCGCAAATGCAGCTAGGATACGCTTCAGGCGATTTTTCATGCAGCAACTGTTTTGACCTGCTTTTTCTGTGACGTATTTATCTTGTCACCGAGGCTCAAAGCCATACCCTGGACGAACAAGAGATGCAAGCCAGGCGTGAGGGCCAGAGTCAAGCGATCAAGCGATCAAGTAAGAAAGAGGCCAATGAAGCACGGCACATGATGGCTCGGCAAGTCCATCTTACCTGACTTTTAGCACGTATCCTAATATGACCGGTCACGGGTGCATCCGGAGCCGAACCAAACGGTTTCTCGACGCTGACATTGGCCAGCGCGTCCTCGCCGAAGGTCGACTTGGCGTAGAGGTTTGCTGCCAGAAAGCCACAGTCGCCAGACAAAGCCTGAAAAGCCGATGTTTTCCGACAGTGTCAGCCGCTTATTACCGTAGACTGACTAATATCTGCTGTACATTATCCCAATGATCACGGAAGACAGCTTCAGTAGGACACTGCGTGCATTGCATGAGAGAGAGACAGAGAGAGCCTGCAGTGGGCAGGCCACTCCACCCTGCACTATCAAGTAGAGTGGACGATGCTACAAATGCCTGCAAATAACCAGCCTTACCTTCTCTGGGGTAATACTCTTCATATTGGTGCTGGCCAGGAGATGTCGAAGGTACTCGGCTAGGTCGCAGATGTTCGTGTTCACGACGACCTTGTTCTCCCACTCGAACTCAGCCCACATTTGCCTGAACTCTTGATCGGTGCAAGAGGCAGGCACGATGTAGTCCATGATGTCAATATGCAGATCGTTGAGGATGACACACATGCGGTCACTCGCAGCACCGGTTACATCATAGACTGCAATGACGCATGATCAGACTAGGAACAACTCGGGTAAGCGCGAAATCAAGGAAAAGCATGAGGCAGCGACGGCAGCTGATACCAGAGTCAACTCTACTCAGCGAAGCGACAGGCAACAAGAGTGTCAGCCAGCCGCATGTGTATAGCGCACCTCACTCGGTAGCAACAGCGAGGAACAGCAAATGATTTTCTGGCAAATTATCGCGCATTATAAGTGTTTCACGCCAAGTTGCAAATATACCGATATTTCCAAATATGATGCCGTTCTCTGTCGATGCAACCTTAACATTGGCCTTTATGTTACAGAAATCGTTACCAGCCAGTGTGAGAGGTTGTGGCTTCTCTACCAGTTTCAGATCGCCTGCAAGACGAGCAGTGACACCATAAGGAATGCCACCTCCACGACTGCAGGATAATCGCCAGCCGACACATGAGAGGTAGCAGGGGACTAGGTACGCAAGCAAGCGTAGGAGCAGGAGGAGAAATTTGTCTGATGATGATATGATGACTAGTGGCAGCATCCCTTCCCATCAAACCGCGAGAAAAAAAGATGCAAAAGCAGCACGGCGGCTCAGACAGATGCAAAATGGCTGCCGGCATCATGGAAGCTCGCCACTCCTTACCCAGAGTGGCCAGCTCGAGCGTGAGGTTCTGCAGTGTGTCCTTGGTCTGATTGACGATCAGGACGTCGAGCACAATGTCATACTGGTTTACGTGAATGTAGGCTTCGGCATACACAGGATCGGAAAAGCCCGTCAGCTGTGTCACCTGTCAACGCGATCGGATGCATGCAATCGCTCATCCACGGCTAGTGGCTGAGCAGCAGCTGCTGCAAACGGCCCGATCTTCTGCGGTTTGCTCACAGACAGGCAGGCTGACCTTGCTCAACTTGGAGCCGCCCAGTACGCCACTTCCGTCCTTCTTTTCGCCTTTTCCCAGTGCCTGCGACAGCGTGAGCTCGAACATGTCCTGAGGAAGAGAACGAGCGGTACAGCGACTGTCGGCGGTGCGAGTCGCCACACGATCGCTGCTCAGTAGGGCTCTGATGACAATGGCTTGGAAAGGCTCCGATGCCAAGGACCATCCAAGCATGCACAGCTGATGGGAGTGGGAGCAGGCGGCAGTGGCCAGCCGACGAGGCTGAGCCAATGAGGCAGAGTAGCAGCAGCAGCAGAGGTGAGAGAAGCGAGCAGAGCAGAGCGGAGAGAAGCGAGCATAGGTCCCCTCGGAGCATGCACGTGCTCGGCCCCAGGCTCAGACCTCGGTCTGACCCAGCTCGTTCTTCGGCATCAGCTGGCTGAAGCGGATCGGATCGTCTGCCTGCACCTTGACCGTCTTCTTCTCGGTGGCCTGTCGACAGGGAAATCGATTTCCAGCGCTTTCCACACCACCGCTCGGCTCGCTCGAAAAACTCGGGAACCAAGCGGCATCACAGTGCCGAAGAAGGCGGCTTTACTTCTGCACGGCAGCCAGCCGTGGGCAGTGCAGCGCGTCCACACCTGGAACTCTTTCTCTTCTGCCTCCTTTGTGGCCAGCATCTGGTTGAGCGACTCGCGGCAGCTGCTGGTGAAGACGTCGACCATCAGCTGCGACGGCTCTGACAGCACGTTTAGGCAGAGTGCGATGCGGTCAAGGTCATCGTCATTTATCGGCTGCAACCAAATACCCAAGATTAGCACCCAGATTTGCCTGGCTAGTTTGCGACGAACGAGAAACGCTTGAAGGAAGAACTGCGCCAGAACGAAAATGCACACAGTAGAAACAACGCTAATCTGCGAGGTCCAATCTTGACATACAAGCGGTGAGCATGGGCCACCCTCCCTTGAGGCCAATTGGCCTGAGGGTGAGATTGTGCCGGCCGTGCTTAACTGTCCTTTACGGCTGCCTGCGAATGGAATCGGTCGGGACAATACCAGTGCAAGTGGCTGAACCACCAGCAGGAAATACATGCTGCCATGGGAAATCATACAGCAAAAAAGAATTAAGAATACGTCTAGCATCGTCATCGGAAATCGAACCAATGACCTTTCGTGTCACAGGGGACAGCGGTATCAATACACTCATTTCCACCGGCTATGGAGAGAGAGAGAGAGAGAGAGAGAGAGAGAGAGAGAGAGAGAGAGAGAGAGAGAGAGAGAGAGAGAGAGAGAGAGAGAGAGAGAGAGAGAGAGAGAGAGAGAGAGAGAGACAGAGAGAGAGAGGAGACAGAGATAGACAGACAGATAGACAGAGAGCACAAAAGCAAATAGGAGCATCCTCACCTTCTCGGGGATGCCCGACTTGCCGAAGTGGATGACTGTCGACATGATCAGCATAGCTTCTGCTCTGAACGTCTAGCGAAATGAGACGATACACGACGATAAGAGCTGCTAGGAGTGTGCCATCATCTCGGGGGGGGCGGAGCAGCTGACGCGAGGAGACGCTGGCCTCGCTCTTTGCTCGCGTGCAGCACTCACGTTTTGCCTCTTCTTGTTCGTGTTTGCAAGGGAAAAGCGCAGAGCCAGCTTGGTGAGCGTGGTCGCCAGAGAGGCGCCGATGAAAAAATCTCCGGCCATCAGGAATCCACGGAGCGGAGGCCTGCAAATATGCATAGGTAGACGTCGCGTGCGCAGCACTCTCGCATGCCCACTGTTGACAAGTGCAGGCAACGGCAGGATAGATCAACGAGGGATCGTAGCCCAACACACTTTTACCGGTCTGATGGGGGCGAGCAGTCAATTGACATTTTGGCCGCCTGCAACAGCTCGCACTACAGGCATCGCACGAGGCGAGAGGGAGTTCCTGCGTGACGTCCCTCGAAAGCAACCGAGCGCGTCTTTCATGCATGCTCACATCCGCCTCTCGAAGAAGACGAGTGGCACGGCCAGACAGAACGCATATCGCGTGAAGCGTGCTTGAGACTGCGAGAAAACGCTCTCACCGCTCCTTGTCCTTCTTGACTGCCGTGGTGGTGAAAGCGCTCTGTGTGACGTAGGTACCATCGGCTGTCACGAGGCGCTGCACGGTGCCACTCTGCAGCGTCGCCTCCTCCTCCGACTTGTTCTCGCCAGTGGCCTTCCTCATCTCATCGTCCACGAGCGGTATCTATGCGCCGCGTGAAAGGCGCAGTGGACAACGGTGCGATGGCAACGAGTGGATCGCCGGCTACATGGCTCACAACGCTGGCTGCGGCGAGCCAAAATAGAGGAAAAACAAAAGGATGGGGCCAAGCACAGCGCTGGTAGTAAAAATATGCCTAAGAAGAAGGTTGGTCTGCAGGCACGGCCGAGAGATTCGATCAGCTTTGATGACAAAGATAGCCAGCCCTAGCATAACCGTCCCTGCACCGATTCGATTGCAAAGATAAGTCACCTTTGGGTCCACAAGCAATGGGAGCCGCAAGCAACGACGCCCACAAGCTCAAATTGTACGACCTGTTCAATGAAGTGCAAGCTCATAACGCGTTCCATTAGCGGCTAAGTTATAATTCAGCAGCAAAGCTCATAATTCATAATCGAGGCTCAGCTGTCAAGCTCATAGTCACTAGAGTTCACTGCCTGTGGACTCGCTTCACAGAATCATAGTAGAATTACACGGCTTATTACACCCGGAAGTACTGGTTGCCATCTTGCCGTGTGACGGAAGCGCCACGTGGAGGAAGGACTGACAGACTTTCTTGCTTTAATAAGTAGGGATAATCACGGGGCATTACAGCACGCATAAAACATAAAGGCTAAGCTCGGTGGTCGCTCATTGTCATGGCAGACTCAATCCTGAGCACGCTCGCGCAGTCAGCTTTTAATTCCAGCAACCTAGCTTACGCACAGTTGCCCATGTGCTTCTTTTTAGATTACACTCAGAAGGCCAACCCATCTATTCCAAACAAGTGCACTCACCTCTCCCAACGACTGACGAATCAGGGTCATGACATTCTGCACGTCCTCGCTCGACGTGCAATACTCGCCGAGGATCCAAATGGCAGCGCGGAATATTCTACGACGCGAAACAAAAGACGGCTCAACGAACATTCGTCGACATCGCCGGGAAGCATCAACTGCACTCACAGAAGTTCAACCTGCACTCACAGAAGCGGCACGGGCTTCGAGGACGCGGTGCTGAGCGGGCGTGGCACGTGACTGATCACCACATGGCTTTGGCGACCCTAGCTGATCGAAATGACCGCTCGATCGCCAAAGCTTATAATATGTATATATATATATATATATATATATATATATATACATATATATATATATATATATATATATATACATATATATATATATATATATATATATATATATATCGATCGCCAAAGCTTATCCGGATAAGACAAAAGAGAGCTAAGAACGCTCTCCCCGATAACGGATCCGGTGACGGCAAACGGCAGGCACTAGGCATAAGTACTCACTACAGCACCATCATGGCACACGCAGGCCAGTTTGTCAACAGGACGACGTGTATCGACCACGGGGCCTGACACGACGTGGCTGGCGCCACGTAAACGAGCAATTCGACACGTAGCAACTCAAACCACCGCTACGGAAGGTGCCACCAGGCAAGCTTACTTGACGTTCTTGATGGCTGAGAATACTTCGATGAGCTTTCCGACGATGACGGGCCGCAGATGCTCGAACCGCTGCACGGCCTCGCGCACGAACACGAGCACATCCTGTGCTGCCAGCTCGCTGCTGTCGCCCAAAAACTCCATGAGCTGCAAAGCGCACGCGAGAAGTGGGCGCTTCGTCAGGCGACGAAGCCTGCCGAAGAAGCTTGTTTAGCAATCGACAGTCAGCAAGCAAAGGTCAGCGCCGGTTTGGCTTCGAAGGTGGCGGGGATGGGAGGAAAGGAAGCACAAGGCAGAACCGAGCTCGCACGACGCACCACTGGTATGACGGTGGCAGCAACGTCGGGGAACTTGACGGAGCACTGGTGCAGCGTTCGGACCAGCAGCTGCCGGTACTTGCTAGCATCCTCCTGCTCCACGGCCTCGTTCGTCTTGACCATTTCCTTTTTCAGCACCAGCACGACCTGTGCGAGCGATCAGAGCATTTCGCATTGCGGTAGCGCCGGAAGGGCGCTCGAGGTGGCCACTAACACCGAGGGAGGACTCAGCTGCCCACCAGCTGCCCCTCGGCCAGCACGATGTCTTGACGATGCAGCTCGAGAAGCAACGCAAGGGAGGAATATAAAAACAAAGAAAAGACTGATCTAGTGGATCTAAGGAAAAATACCACATGCTCTGAGCCAACTTTAGGAGAAGAAACAAACCAAACAAAGACGGATCTAACAGATCTAAAGAAAGATATCACAACATCCGAGCCAACTTCAGGAGGAGGATTGCATAAGACCAAAAACAGCAGCACGAAATCAATAAAGAGCAGCCGACTCAGCAGCCTTGCTGACGTCGAGCGCCAGAAGAGCATGGCTTTCTTGCCCACTTGCAATGGGAGACAAAGAATTGCCTGCTGCAAGATTCGAGCCCACGATCTGGCTGGGACGCGAAACACGAGCACCTTGGGCTATGACCGGTTGCGGGGAGTAAACATCCAACACCCTCCGATCAAGAACCACAAGAAAACAAGCCGCACACACGTAGAAGACCAGAAGAGCCAGGCAAGATGCACGAACGTACTCTGGCTCTCTCACTGTCACAGCAGAGCTACAGACAGGCCGCGCCCGCGAGAAGACTCGACCTACAGTCACTCGCTGGCGAGCGACTCGCCACTTGCCTCGTCCACCGTGCGCGTAGTGATGAGGTCCATGGCGAGGGCGAGAGTCTTTCGCCGCACTTCGAGGTCAGTGGCGGACAGCACCCTGAGCACGTCCATGACGAGCTCCTGAAGAACACGCTCGGCCGAGCTGCCCGAGGCGCCGCGCACGGCCACCAGGCGATCCAGAACGATCAGCTTGATGTTGTTGTCGCTCTCCTTCACGACGAGGTCTATGTAGCACATGGCGGCCGCGCGGATGGCTGTCGGTGCAGTCGACAGGGTTACGAGCGTACCGGCCGCCTCGTAGCGCACCGCCGCACTGGACGACTGCAGCAGGCTGTAGATGCACCTGATGAAGCGAGCCCTCTCCGACGGATTCGTGTGACAAACCTGCATACGTCACCAAGTGAACGAAAGATTCGATCGAGCTCACTGGCCCGATGTGGGGGAGCGGAGGGGCGGGCTCTCGTCTTCGACACACACTCCCTCTGTCGAGTGCACCAGAGCGAGAGCGTGTGCCAGCTGGAACCACCGTGCCAGGAGACTTGCGGGCGGCCTTCGGTGAGGCGGCAGCAGCAGCAGCAGCGACTCATCATAGCCATCAGCGCGTGCATGCTCGCTCAGTTCGGCAACCTATCACCCTTGTTCACGCGGAGCAAGCGCGTACACTCATGCAAGACATTACGCTGCAGAAGTACCACCGCAGATGGTGCATGGGGCCGAGTACCTGAGGAGCCTGGCAGCTCTGGTGGAAAGCACAAGAACAATTTACAGGGATCGCGTTGGCTACAAACCAAGTAGAACTTAACAGTCACTGACTCAGCTCCGGCAACGTAATGAATATGCCCAGCCACTCAAGCCTCAGACTGTGAGCACAGTCAAGTTCCCCATTTTCTTTCGGCTAGCCCAACAGCAGGTTAGCGAATGCGCACGCACATTTGTCTCTCCAGACATCAGATCAAAAACCTCTGGTCGAAGAAACGGGAAGCCAACAGGACCAGGACGACACCGGCACGACACACGCAAACCTGCCTAGTGGGCATGTAGTGTGCCACTTGCGTGACATAACAGCATACTTGCATCTTGCCATAGGTTCACATTCACGTTAGACAAAGCACAGATCATCTGTACATTATTGATAAGTGTGCACGCACATCATAAGCATGCACACACATCATGTGCACGCACACACGCTCGTGGGTGCGCGAGCGCGCGCACGCACACACACACAGAGCCTTTAGCAAATAACCTGGAAACCCCACAGATTTCAGCACATTAAAATTAGGAAGGAAATTAATTCCTGCTCCCAATGTCCAATGCAGCCATACCATACACTGAGCTGTTATCCCCCTCCTCGAAAGCAAGAAAGCGGCAATCAAGCACCTGTCCACCAGTCTTATCTGCTTCTACAGGTAAGCATATTTAAGGACATAGCATGTAAAAGCACATTTAAGCACACTGTACGTAAAATCAGTCAAAAAGCTAAAACGCGCAAAACTAGGCAGGCTAAGAAACCAATCTCGTCTTGCTGGTCTTGACAGTTGAGCCCTACCCACCCTACCTACCTACCCGTCCACACCTGACATGCTCGGCGCACAGTGTAATGAAAGCAGCAGACGCCAGGGTCATCGACTGGCAAACTGGCAACTTAGCTGCATCTCAGATGATTCTTTCGTGTGCAGGCACACGCGGCTTCTCGAAAAACCTAGCGCTAAAGGCAAGAATCGCTTGGCCCGCATCGAGTTACCTTGTATATAAGTTCAACGATAACGAGTTGTAAGATGTCACCAAACGTTTGCACTTGATCGATGCAGCCGGTCAGGAAGTTAAGCGCTCTTTCCTGGTCGACGTGAAGGAGCATCATGAACGCATTACGCTTGCACGACGCGTCCTGCTCTTGGTTGAGGAAGTTGGCGATGAGCTCCGGCGCGTCAGGTATAAGAGAATCGTGCCCTCTAAAAACCAAGTTTGAGCACTCTGCACGCGCCGAATCCCAGAACAGGGCTGCCAGTGACCGGAAACGCCAGAGACGACGATGCCGCAAGGCATCCGTCGAACCGGCGCAGCTCGGGCATCGGCACAGCCGATGAGGTCGAGGGCCGACGGATTCGCTGAACGAAACAACAAGTGTGGCCAAAAAAAGCAACCGCAGCCGTCGGGACGATTGGACGCTGGCACGAGCGATCCGATTCGCCCTGTTAGGGTGGCAAGCGCAAGGCGCGCGGGCCTCGAACGATGAGCGGTGCCAGAGCGTCCACTCGACCGACCGTCGTCTCTCCTACCTGTAAATCGTGTAGATGGCCAGCACTGCGTTTCGCCTGACGTACGAGTGCCGGTGCTCGAGGCACGCCCGGATGGACGGCATCAGCGGCTCGAGAAGCTCCGGCTCGCGAAGCTTGCACAGGAAGCGCAGCGTCGAGCCGCGCACGAACTCGTTGGGATGCTGAAGATCCTGTCAAAGGAGAGCCAATCTGCTGCCGAGGCACGAGAACCGAACGGAATGACGGCCGCCGGTTGAGGCTGCCGCCGCTGATTGCAAACCCTCCCCTCCCCCAATCGGATGATTCGGCCAAAAGGACGCGAGGCAAAGCTCCCTTCCTTCGGACAGAGGCGAGAATCTACGCGCACGATCACCCGGCGCACGTGGCGAGGCGGAAGCTTAAGTCAACCTAAAGAGAGGCTCAAGAAAACTGCGTGCTATAGGGCAAGTCTCGAAACCCTTCGCGACTCGAGCGGCTGCTGCAGTAGGCCCAGACGGCATGCTGAGGCCGGAGAGCCGCCGGCGATTAGCCGATCATAGGCGAACCTTTCTGTAAGCGTCGCAGACGAGGATCATTTCCTGCATGAGCTTGCCGTCGCCGGTGTACTTGGGCACGACCTCCCAGAAGACAAGCAGCAGCTTCTTCAGCATGTGATCCGTGGTCGGCATGACGAATCGTATGACGAACATGAGGAGCGACGGCTGAACTTTCTCGCCGTTCAGAACCAGAACAATAAGCTTCTTCAAAGCTTCTGTCTTGACCTTGAGATCACCTTTTTCTGTAATGAATTTTTTGGGCGCTGCGGAGTGGCACACACAAAAGGACGGCAAGTGGAATGACGCGCGGAGAACTACAAGCGAATGCAGGCGGATGCTTACTAAGCTTACAGAGGCAGTTCTGCACGACAGCAGAGCGGCAGGAAAGTGCAGGAGGCATAACGGCAAGGTGCGTATGAAAACATGACGAGAACGTCGGTTGAAGTTAAAGTACTTCTTCGGTCAGACTTACGATTTAGCCCACTAGTCATGCCATGCATAACCAACATCATTAATATGTCATTAGCCTCAGGTCAGGTCCCAGCACCTTTCAAAAAAGCTGTAGTCAGGCCACTTCTCAAGAAAGCTACACTAGACCAAGAGAACTTAAGCAACTACCGCCCGGTCTCCCTTCTACCATTCCTATCAAAGACACTGGAACGGGTCGTGGCAGACCAGCTGAACTCGTATATCGAAACCTCACACCTTGCTAGTAAGTTCCAGTCTGGCTTTAGAGCTAATCACTCCACAGAGTCAGCATTGCTTCGGGTATACAACGACCTACTTAGGAATGCAGACATGGGTAGAGTGCCTCTGCTTGTTTTGCTCGATCTTTCGGCAGCTTTTGATACCATCGATCACAAAGTTCTTCTAGAGCGCCTCTCATCTCGCCTGGGCATCACTGGCACTGCTCTGCAGTGGTTCAGGTCCTATCTCAGTGGGAGACTCCAGAGTGTTGACGTGAATGGACAAAGATCATCTGAAGTACCTCTAAAATATGGAGTACCTCAGGGCTCTGTGCTAGGTCCGGTCCTTTTCACCGTTTATACTCTCCCTCTCGCTGATGTGATTGCCAAGCACAATCTAGGCTTTCACTTCTATGCGGATGACACTCAGTTGTACCTTTGCTTTGATCCCTCCCAGCCTTCGACCACCTCAAATTCTCTCAACTCACTTGCTGCATGCATTGATGACATCCGATCATGGATGGCAGCAAATTTTCTAAAACTAAACGATGATAAAACTAACTTACTAGTTATGGGCAAACCTAGTGTTATTCAGAAATTGGAAAGGCTGACTTTCAAAATTGGCTCTGCCAGCATATCTCCAGTTGCATCAGCTCGAAATCTAGGTGTCATATTCCAAAGCGACCTCTCGTTAGACGACCACATCAGCTCCACAGTCAAATCAGCCTATTTTCAGCTTCATAACATTGCTAAAATTAGGGCTTGTTTAGATAAGGATACCACGTCCAAGTTGGTCCATGCATTCGTGACATCTCGTCTCGACTTCTGCAACTCACTGCTTACTGGCCTACCAGCATGTGCGATCAGGCGATTGCAGCTGGTGCAAAACTCTGCAGCTAGGCTTGTCTGTCGTGAGCGTCGCAGTTGCCACATTACTCCACTTCTCGCCGACCTGCACTGGTTACCAGTCAAGCAACGGATTGACTTCAAGGTTTTGTCGCTCACTTTTAGGTCTCTTCATTCTATGGCTCCAGCCTATCTGTCAGATACACTACCCCATCAGGCAAAGCATCGTACCACTCGCTTTTCGGAATCCAACAGTCTAGAAATACCTCGTACAAACCTTAAATCCTTTGGAGACCGTGCATTTAGCTCGTATGCTCCCACAGCCTGGAACTCCCTCCCGACCTGCATCAGAACATCCCCTGACCTGACCACATTTAAAAGAAACTTAAAAACATACCTATTTAGGACAGCATTTAGTGGGTCCTTGTGATTCGTCCTCGATGTGCTTATGCGTGCTGACACTGTTCATGCTGCCACTAACCACATTTGCATGCTGACCCAGTGCATGTAACCCCTAACCATGTTATTCATTTTGTTTGTTTTTCAAGCATGATTTTACTTACTATTCTATTGCGTATCACTTTGCAGCAAATGTAAAGCGCCTAGAAAGAGATTAAGTTCTCTGAGGGCGCTTTATCAAGTGCAATATTATTATTATTATTATTATTAGTCACCCCGTATAAAAAGTCCAGAGCGATATCGTTGGAGCTCTGCTATAGTAACAGCTAAAGGGCATTGTCAATCAGATCAGCAGCCGGAGGGATATATTATGCATGCACGGGCCGCAAGAGTAGCAAAGCTAACCTTAACTGTGATGAGACATGCTGGATCACTTGACAGAAAGGAATATAAGTCTAAGGAAGGGTATTTTCAGCTTTTTCTTGCCTCGTGCTGCTGGCAAAATAATTAAAATTAGTGCATCGAACTTTACAGCATATAACATACAGCACACAATCTCAGCTAGGTCTGCCGACAGTCAGTAGGTCTGCGCCGTGGTCTAGGCAGCACGAAATCGGTGCATACATCAGTGCATACACTCATATGGCTAACGAGGCCACGTAGTGGTAGTCGTAACTGCTTGCAATGTTTTGAATAGGGTGCACTTCGAGGTGCTGCTTCACCTCCCCTTCTTGTATATAAAAAAAAAACGCCACGAAAGAATCGAGAGCAGACCGTTCCCATAACCTATGATTCCAAACAACTTCAAGGCAAGAGCCTTTTCTGTTACAGAACGAACCTGCAGACCCTATACGCTCTTCTGGCATTAAAATGTGTGCGTGCATGTGTGCGTGCATGCGTGCGGGTCAATTCGAGGAAAACCATCAGCTGATCGGAAGACTTGATGATCACTTCAAGAGCTATAATAACAATAATAATAATAATCAATTTATATAGCACTCCCAGAGAACTTAATCTATTTAAGCACACAAAAGAAGAATCACATTGACCCACTAAATACTGAGAAAAATATGTGTTTTTAGTTTCTTTCTTAATGTCAGTAAATGAATGTCGAGATGCCAGTCGGAAGTGAGTTCCAGGCTTTGTGAGCATGTGAACTAAAGGCACAGTCTCCAAAGGATTTGAGATACCTACAGTGTTGCTGAACGATTTAGGTCAGAAAAAGCGGGTGGTATGATGCTTCACCTGGTGGGGGAGTAGATCTGATAAGTAGGCTGGAGCCAAAGAATGAAGGAACCTAAAAGTGAGTGACAAACCTTGAAGTCGGTGCACTGCTTCATTGGGAGCCAGTGCAGATAGGCAAGAAGTGGTGTGATTCGGCAACTTCGATGCTCCCGACAGACAAGCCTAGCTGCAGAGTTTTGAGACCAACTGTAAACGCCTGATTGCACAGGTCGGTAGACCAGCAAGCGGTGAGTTACAAAAGTCGACGGAATGTCACAAATGATTTAGACCAATTTAGATGAAGATCTAAACAAGCCCAAATTTTAACACTGCTATGCAGCTGAAAGTTGGCAGACTTGACAGTGGAGCTAATGTGGTCGTCTATTAAAAGGTCACTTTGGAATAGGACAGCTTGATTTCGTGCAAATTCAACAGGAGATATGCTGACAGCCAATTTTAAGAGCTAGGATTTCCACTTTCTGAATCACACTTGGTTTGACCATAACTAGTAAGTTGGTTTTGTCATCATTTAATTTAAGAACATTTGCTGTAATCTATGTGAGGGTGTCATCATTACCTGCATCAAGGGAGTTGAGAGAATTCGATGTGCTGGAGGGCTGAGAGGGATCAAAGCAAAGGTTCAACTGAGTGTCATTCGTGTAGAAGTGAAAGCCTAGGTAGTGCCTGGCAATCACTTCAGCAACCGGGGATTATACACTATGAAAAGAAGCAAATCGAGCACAGGACTCAGAAGTACCCTATATTTAAGTGGTTTCTCAGATGATCTTTATCTGATCACATCAATACACTGGAGTCTCCCACTGGGATAGGACTTGAACCATTGCAGTGCAGTGCAGTGCCAGTGATGCCCTGGCAAGATGAGAGGCCCTCGAGAAGGACTTGTTGATCTATAGTATCAAAAGCTGCCGAAAGATCGAGCGAAACAAGCCGAGAGACTCTACCTAAGTCTGCATCCCTAAGTAGGTCGTTATACACCCAAAGCAATGCCGATCTGGTTTGGTCCAGCGGTTAGGGTGCTCGCCCCGACCAAGGTCTGGCTGAGGTCGTGGGCTCGAGCCCCGAGGCATATGTGAAGCGCCTGAATAGTGATTAAGTTCTCTTAGGGCGCTATATAAATGAATTATATTATATATATGAGTTCAGCTGGTCTACCATGACTCGTTCTAGTCTTTGACAGGACCGGTAGAAGGGAGATTGGGTGGAAGTTGTTCAAGTTCTCTCGGTCTAGTATTGTTTTCTTGGGTAGTGGTCCAACTACAGCCTTTTTGAAAGGTGCTGGGACATGACATGAGGTTAATGACATATTTATTACTTTAAATATTCACGGCAGCAGCAGCAGATCTATGCACCATAGAAGTAGGGCAGTGGGAATAGGGTCTAGAGGACTTAGTTGTTCTCTTTGATTCAGATATGAACTTTAGGATAAGCTAACTCGTGGCCTCCTTCAATGTATACATTTGAGGTGTTGCACGGACAACAAACGGGATTCCAATGGGGATGCAGCCACCCTGGGGATGGGCTCCCTGATCTTGTCTATCTTGTTGACATAGAAGCTAGAGAAGTGACCAGCTAGATCATCACATAGATCATCAGGGAAAGAGCTAACCTGGGCGCAGCTAAGAAGTTGTAAGATGGTTGATCGTAAAGATAAGCATTTTTGGACTGTGCATCTGTGATCCAACAATGTTTCAGTAGAAGCTAGACTTGGCCTTTGCTAGGATCGATTATTATGATCTGCAGTAGTCCTCATATGCCTGTCGATGGACAGTCAGTCCAGATCTTTTGTATTATTTCCCTAAGAATACAAGTAACAGCTCAAACCAGTAGTCTCTAAAGATAGCCATTCCCACCGATGTGCTCTGGGTAAAGTCGTGCTCCACATACGAAGTGTGACCTATATGAGCTCTGCCAGAGGCAAAACCGTGAGCACACAGACAGGGCAGTTGAGCCAAGTTTCAGCGATAAATCAACCGGGGGGGGGGAGGGCATCTGCAGGCGTTGAGCTGGCAGGATAGCAGAAGCTCGCTCTCCTTGAATGCTGTCCCGATCGGTGGCCGGATCCACCGGCACTACGGCTCGACACTCACAGCTATGCATCACCCGGTGAGAATGCCAGCTCTCAAAACAAGCAGTAGTGCTGAGACCGAACTCCTCCGCTCGGCACGATCAGTGGAAAGACCACTCACCGAGGTCATTTTTCAGCTGCATGTCATTGGGAACTTCGCCATCGGTAACTGGATTGATCAGTGTATAGCACGGCTGTTCAGCCATTGTAGACATGGCTACTCCTGAAAGCAGAGAACGCCTGCACATACGTCAACCACACACTTTGCTGACCAGCTGGCACACTCAAAAAGAAGCATAGGCAGATCGTTTATCGAGCACACCGCTGAAACAAGACACATATGGCACACTTGGCTGCTGCAAGCAGCGCTAAAGCATGGCTTTACCACAGGCCTCTGACAATGGCGGTCGAATGCAAGGGCTACTGGCTACAATTCTGCCACACGGGCAAAATGTCTTTACAGTTCATGTCAAGCGGAAGGATTCTTCATAAGTTTTCTGGCAGTTGGAAGGTGCTAACGTAGTGCTGCTCTTGGCCGACAGCAAAACCAACGCTAATACTGCAGCCCGAAAGGCAGTGCGAAACGCCGAGGCACAGAGGGCCTGCCTTGCTCCACAGCGATTTCGCTTGCGCATTGTAAGCGAGAAGCCACTAACCGACAGCCTGCTTCAAAAGACTGGTCTATACATTTCCTCTACATCCCAACGACACCCAAAGCACCAAGCGCTGCATCTGACCGCTGCATCTGACTTTCGAATGGCAGCATCCTAATGTAGTCTGTCTGCTTGATCTTTCGGTAGCATTCGATGCTATTGATCACCACATACTTCTTAAGTGTCTCGCATTACTCCTGGGTATCACTAGCACTGCACTGCAATGGTTCAGGTCCGTCTTCAGAGGAAGACACCAAATCAGTGATGCGAATGGACAAGATCATCCGAAGGGCCACTGAAGTACGAGGGTACCTCAGTACTCTGTGCTTGGTCTGCTTCTTTTCACAGTTTATACTCTCCCTCTTGCCGATGTGAATGCCAAGCACAACCTGGACTTTTCACTTCTATTCGAATGACAGTCACTTGTACCTTTGCTTTGATCCCTCCCAGTCCACCAGTACAGGGAATTGTCTACACACCCTTGCTGCATTTGTTGATAACATCTACATATGGATGGCAGAAAAAAATTCTTAAATTGAATGACGACAAAAACCAACTTACTAGTTACGGGTAAACCGAGTATCATTCAGAAATTGGAAAACCCAATGCTCAAAATCAGCTCTGTCAGCATATCTCCGGTCCCCTGCTGTTCTCCATTTATACACAACTTCTGGGAAAAGTGATTAAGGCCCATGGAATAGGATATCACTTCTATGCTGACGATACTCAGTTGTATTTGTCATTTAAACCGTCGGAATCTGCTGCAGCAACTGAGAAACTGAATGCTTGCCTTGCCTATATTCGATCCTGGATGCCGGAAAACTTCCTGAAATTAAATGACGATACAACCGAACTGCTGCTCATAGGACACCCTAAGCGTGTGGCTGGATTAAAAGACTTTGCTCTTCTAATACGTGACGCTATTGTGCGACCTTCACCACGTGCTCGTAATCTAGGTGTCGTATTCGACAGCTGCCTCAATTTCAAAAGCTTCATTCAGAAGACTGCCTCTACAGCTAGCCATCACATCCGATCCCTATCCAAGATTAGAAGCTGTCTCCCACAGTGGCTTGTAAAAAATTTAACTAGCTCTTTAGTTCTGTCTCGGCTTGATTATTGTAATTCCCTTTTGGCTGGGCTGCCAAAGAAAGCTATTATGCCACTACAGCGGACTATGAATATGGCTGCAAGGCTGGTTCTTCGAGTCCCAGCGGTTTGAGCACGTGTCTTCTTTGCTGAAAGAGCTAGGATGGTTGCCGGTTGAGCAAGGATACAGAGCAAAGTTCTTACGCTGACCCACAAGGCCTGCCACGGCTTGGCTCCTTCGTACCTAGCTGAACTGCTGCATCAGTTTCAGCCTGTTCGTGCCCTCAGGTCCTGTGTGGACAATAAATTAGCTGTCCCATTCCTCTGCTTAAAGACAGTTGGCAACAGAAGCTTTGGCTCTGCCGGTCCTAGACTGTGGAACTCGCTTCCACAATTCTTACGCAACGACAACTACTCTCCTACTGCCGACTATGGCACATCTTTTTCAGCGGTCCTGAGCTGCTACTTCTATGCTACTCATTACCTCAACTGCTCTCCTCACTCTGCTATGCTTCCCACTTTCTCTTTGTTACGTGAGACGAAGTCTGTTGGCTACCGAATGCGTACCGAAAGCCGCTTAGGCTGTGAGTGCGCTATAGAAAACTCTCCTGCGTATCACCCACGCGGTCTTTGTGACTTTGTGGAGTTACAGACGGAGATACATTACATTACATTGAATCTGCACGTAATCTAGGTGTCCTGTTCCAAAGTGACCTTTCATTAGATGACCACATCAGCTCCACAATCAAGCCTTTCTTCTTTCAGCTGCATAACATTGCTAAAATTCGACCTTGCATAGACAGGAATACTACATCTAAACTGGTCCATGCATTTGTAATATCCTGTCTCTACCGGCATGTGCAATCAGGCGCTTACAGCTGGTGCAAAGCTCTGCAGGTAGGCTTGTCTGTCGTGAGCGTTCAAGTTGCCACATCTCACCACTTCTTACCGACCTGCACTGGCTCCCAACGAAGCAGCGCATCGACTTCGAGGTTCTGTCACTCACTTTTAGGTCTCTCCATTCTGTGGCTCTAGCCTACTAATCAGATCTACTCCACACCAGGCTATGCATCGTACCACCACCCACTTTTCTGACTCGAACCGTTCAGCTACACCTCGTAAGAACCTCAAAACCATTGGAGACCGTGCTTCTTGTTATATGCTCTCGAAGCCTGGAACTCACTCCCGGTGCAATCATAACGTCCCCTGACATGAAGACATTTAACAAGAAGCTTAAAACACACCAGTTTATTAGAGTACTTAGTGGGTCTTTGTGATTGGTCCTTCGTGTGCACATGCATGCCTTACACTGTTCCTGCTGCTCGCGAATGTTAACCACTTTTCATTGGGTAATGCTTTCTATACAGCATCTGTCAAGTGCTTAGAAATACATTCAGTTCTTTGAGGGCACTACACACGTGCACGATTATCGTTATAATCGTGGCAGCAGACGAAGGAGGAAGCGAGGCCGACCGAAGCGCAGCTGCGCAAGGGCCCAGCAAGTGGTCTCGACACATAAAAACGAACGAGGCATGACCATGCAGTCGTCGACCATCAGTGGTCTGCAAGCAGCCATCTCGAGCCGAGGCAAGCTTTGCCAGTCTGAGCGAGCTAATAGACTGGCTTCGAGAAGACGGATCAGCATTTTCAGGTTCAAGCTGACCTGCATCCAGATCGGTGTAGGGAGAGGGGAGAGAGACAGACGGGCAGTTCCGAACCACTGCCGGTGGCCTGCAATTTCCTCATCAGCGCTGGAGCCCACTCACCTGGCTGCAAGCATCAGGAACTGCTTGGCTGTGGGTGGCTGCTGCTGCTGGCTGCCTGAACATTGGTAAGCACCATCGAGGGGGAGGGCAACTTGACTCGACGCTTTGCTGCGATTGATCGTCAGCTGCCGAGACAAGCGAGCCACCCACAGCCTGCCGATCTCTTGCTATCAAGCAGGATCCCTAATATGGCCCATCCCATTTCAGCAATAGCAAGATGGCTAGCTGCACAGCGAGGGGAGGCTGACAAAGAATAGTCTTGGCAGATGCAAATAGAGCTTCACAACAAAATTCGAGCATCTTTAGGTAGTCTTTGCCTGATATTGTGCCAAGTGGCACTGAATATGTGGGTTTCTGTACAATGCTTGAGCCAAACGAGTCTACCCTTGCTGCTGAAAACGTGCGCAGAAAGGCGTCAGCGTTTTCTCCCCGGTCTGCGACTGGGCAGAAGCTACGAATCTCCTAACACACGGGGAATGAACGCATGTAAGAACATACGTTCGCTCACGAAGAATAGAAGGTGAAGCGGCTCAAAAGCTTGCACGGCCGGCTCCACGATCCACTCTGCAATGCCGGTCTTGCCAGCCCTATCTAGCCTCAGTGCACGCGGTTGGCACGAGAACGAGATCACACATCTGCTCTCTTTGCTAATTGTGACTCAAATTTATGCAGCTCTTACCCGTCGATGGTAAGAGTAATGAAGAAATGGTCAGCTGATCCAACAGCCTCATTGATGGCGCACCTTTATGAAGTAGACATTACGGTTATGCTACCCGGCGAACATGTGCAAAAGCGTGACGAATAGCTCTATTTAGAGTTATAACGCTGCCCTTAACGTTGTCAGTGTCTGGATAATTCACGACCCCCGGGTAGCACAAGGCACGGTACTGCACCGATGTCTGGAAGCAAGCCACAGGGCTCGTAAGGGCCAATAAAAACCCGAGCCTCGACAGGTACTCAACGACAGCCTATGACAACGCATTCTTTTAAGTTTATTTCAAACGTCAGCAACGGCGGCGCGTCCTTGTGCTCTCAGGCCTACAGTCTGGCCACTCCTGCAGACAATGGCAATTAACTCCTCGGCATAATGAATTGAGGTCTGTGTTTCCTTTCGCATAGATCAACTCGTCCATGGCTAGAAAGACCATCATATCCGTTAGTTACAGATCCGACGAGCTCGTGTCGACTGCAAATTCTGCATGTTCGCTCAGCTGCATGAACGCTCTGTTTCGAACACCATTTGCTACACCTGACGAACGAGCCACTGGTCCAAACTACTCAATGCACGAAGCATTTTACAGCAACTAATGCATAATTTAGACGAGAAAGCTTAAACTCTCATCGTTTCCTTTCTCCGCATATCTTTGGGACCACTGACTCTCTTCCGACATTGCCTGACGTGAATTGAAGAAGCACGCGAGTCCACCTGCTCGATTTCGTCACGCCTACTGCACAAAACGGCACAATATTCATGACAGGGCTGGCAGAAAGTAATGGGATTACGCAGACAGCAGAAGGCAAATGTTTCTGGAACCAGAGGACGCTGACATACTGTGCCAACGCAAAAGGGGGCTTCCGGTAGACTGGTGGCGGTTTCACGCGGCGCCGTGTCGCGACAATAGCACCTGCACATCTAAGGTAAGTAATTCCACGAATACTGTACGTTTCTGTAGATAGGTGCAGCAAGAGAGTGATGACACGCTAGTTACGATCAGGGCGACTCTACCTTGTCGCAGCAGCTAGCTACACTCGGGCGCCAGCTTTCAGCAGCGCAGTCCCGGCGCGACTTTCGGCGGCAAACTCGAAGGAACGGGCGGGGACGGCGGCGCTCAGCGCACAGTCCGAGTGTCGCTTACCTGAGGCTTGGCAGTCGACGTTCAAATCGTATCACTCGGCCGAGGATTTTCGGCGTCTACAAGCGACTCCGATAGGGTGCAGCAGGGACTACTCCAGCCGGATGTTACGGCTGCCCTACGTGGCCCCGGCGAGAAAGGACGTGAGTGACCTTGACCGCGACGCTTGTCGCAGCTGGCTGCCGGAGCAGCCATGGCGTGCGGTCGGGTCCTGTCTATACAGAGCCATGTCGTGCGGGGCTATGTTGGCAACAAAAGTTCCACATTCCCGCTGCAGGTAAGAGCCGCCAGGACTGCTTGACTTCAAAGTTTTTACTCCCCAATTTTCATACTTTTCTTTATCGTCAAAAGCGTCGCCGACGACGGTGTGATGGGGGCGGGCGGTAGCGTGGGAGGGGGCGGGTTGCTGAGGCTGGGGTCGGGGTCGTCGGGTGCGGCCTGTGCGTGCGCTCGCGTGTCCGCGGCCTCCATAGAGCGTGCATGCGATGCTAGATACGCCGTGTGGAATTCAAACGGAACAGGCGACCAGGTCTCATCGCATCGAGAAATGGATTGCTTCGACCTCGCAGTCAATTCTCTGGCTTAACCTATAAGTCAGCATGTCGCCTCCTGCGTCGGTGGGGGGGGGTGATGCCTGTCGGCCGGCCGCCCGTTGATCTATCGTAGTCGCCTGACGGATTCATGCTAGAGACTGACGGCGCGACAGGCTGTGAGTTGTCAAATGTGGAGAGCTTAATGTGGTAGCAGCCGATGCTTCCTTAACCATGCGATTCATGTTGTTTATCAAGCATGATTCCACTCACCATTCAATCGCATTTCCCTTTGCAGCAAACGTAAAAGAAAGAGATTGAGTTCTCTGTGGGCGCTTTATCAAGTGTATTATTTTTATTTTTGTTATTAATGCCGAAGTCGTATCCTTCGCTTGGAGGCTCAGGTCACATGCGGCTTCTCTGGCATCAGATGGCGTTAAAGCATACTGTTTTTATTGGTTTGAATCGTCCTGGCAGAATTACCCGAGAGCCTTAGCATTCGCGACCGAGTCGCACGGCCGTGCAGTGTGTTATTCCAAAGCCAAGCTTGATCACCATCTATGATCGCAAATTGTGACTCATCGACTGCCATATGCTTCGTTGGCAGCGAAAGAAGAAGAAGAAGAGAGAGAGAGAGAGAGAGAGATAGAGAGAGAGAGAGAGAGAGAGAGAGAGAGAGAGAGAGAGAGAGAGAGAGAGAGAGAGAGAGAGAGAGAGAGAGAGAGAGAGAGAGAGAGAGAGATTAGGCCAGCTCTGCTGGCCAAGTTAGGCGCACTAGACAGAGGCGGATTTCTTGATTTGATTCTTTGGTTCTCGCGAGACAGTCCATTTAGGCATTATCGCATATGTTGATGTCACTGCTATAGAATGATTATCGTCATATTGGTAGTCGATCGGATTAGACAATCCTCAATCGTGCGATTTAGCTATTGTAGCTTTAGCATATTCAGCTGCTAAAGCCGAAATCTAAGGGAAAAAGTAGGCTGTGAACAGTATTTGAAGATCAGCAATGGCTGGCCGTGTGAATGAGTGGCGATAGAGCTGTACAGTGTAGGCTGTGAATTATCAAGGCACGATGTGTTTAATGTGACCATATTCCACTCAAGACCTTGCTGGCTGTTCTAACACTAGTGCTTTTACTGAGCTATATGACTTGAGTGTTAGCACGAATCACAATGCCCAATGTGACTCTTAAAAGTATTTTTTCTGTATAGTTATTTTATTTCATATGCTCTTGATATTGATGTCCAGGATGTGCAAGTCAAGCTAATATTGCCATATCTAGTAGAAATGCCCAATCCTTAGGTGGTGGCTGCTAGATGCCACAGTCACTATTTGTACTCGATACAAATGGAATTGTTCTGCCAGCCTTTCATCTACATGCCAACGTGGCAGATGCTGCAGAATGGGTTTAGCAGCAGACCTGCGCTTAATCTGCTAGCTCGACTGTGCTGTTGCTCTGATTAATTAGCGTTCTTTAATTAGGATTTGCCAGCAACCCATCGTGCCACGACATAACCTGGCTTGACGGCCTTCAAAAGGAAGCTACAAGCCTACCCATTACTCACACACATTTGCTATGTTCGTGTGAATTGCCCTTCACGGGGTTATACTTGATAGAATTGTGCTTATTATCTTTTAATCATATGTGAAGTGGATAGAAACTGGTTTAGTTCTCTTAAAATTACTATCCAAATGTATGGTTAAAAAAAATAATACTGGCTGATTTAATAGTCTGTTTTGTATAGAGATAGAAGAGCCTATACGGCTATCACCACCGCTTGCAGTGGCGCTAAAGAATCGCCCTCCGCAGGATTCGAACCCACGACCTCCGGACCGAGGTCGTAAAAAGCAACCGCCTTACCTAGTGTGCCATTACGGTTTGCCTGTATTAGTATTATTTTTATATCACTTGTCACGTCTAGCAGCCGTTTTCACATTTGCATATTCTGAGCACGGTATGGTCATAGTTTGCATGACACGCGGGGTTTTATTTCTTAGTTTGTTACTCTCCGTTGGTGCTTGGCTTGCATTCTTCCAAGGCCGTTCATTACTTATCTTTCTCTGCTTGAGTTGTGCTGACGCTAAAAGCAAGATCATTGCTCAGGTTTTGGGATTCGACGTGGATGCCATTAATTCGGTGCAGTTCTCAAATCATACACAGTACAAGTTCGTCAGAGGGCAGGTACTCAAGGCAGACGAGCTCTCGGCATTAGTCGAAGGCCTCACGTTGAACAACATGCTCGACTACAGCCACCTTCTCACCGGTGAGTGAACGCGCAAGTTAATAGCTGGCGTCCTCGCGAACCAGCCGCTGCGTGTAGCGAGGCAGGCGAGTGGCTCGCGTTTTGTGCTGGCCATGCGGACTGCTGCTGGCTGGCACGTTTTTCTTGCACGCTCCCTAGGATACATTGGCGATCCGACCTTCTTGCGAAAGTGCTCGGACGTGGTGAAAGAGCTGAAGCGAGCCAATCCAAACCTCATATACGGTGAGCGAGACAGCAGCAGCCTGCCTGCCCCGGCCTGTTTGCTCTCCCCGCTGCTGCTGCTGCGTGCCCCTGCGAACCTGCCTGCTTGAGCCTGACATGCTTGTGCCTCAGGCTCTGGAACCTCGGTTCCAGTCTGTATTGGCATAGCGCTTGGCAGTGCGGCGACCTAATTTCGCGTTTTCTGTAGCACCCGACCTCGGGGGGGGGGGAGGAGGAGGAGGAGAGAGGTCACCTCCACTAGAGAGCTGCTCTCCCTCCCCACACGCAGCAGCGTCCTTTCGATGGCACCCAGCTCGTGGCCCGAGCTCGGCTCCGAGGAAAACGTGACGCGACCTTCTCGCTTGTAGACTGAGAGCTCGATGACTGCCCCGCCCCCGGTTGTTTGCTACATGCTGGCTCCAGCTGCCGGTTACTTTTTCCTTTACCGCCTGACCTTGCTGGCATGATGCTAGCGATTGTCAGCTCGGGCACTGCCAGGTCGTCTGCTTAAATGTCTCGGCCACGCCTGAAGCCGGTCCCCCTCAATCTGCCTGGCCGTCTGCGAGCTACGTAGAATGACGCAGTGTTTGCTTTACGCGTGGCGCAAGCTGCCCGACCATAAAACAGGCTGACGCCACATGTCTACCTGTTGTAGTTTGCGACCCCGTGATGGGCGACGAAGGCAAACTGGTAAGTGGTTCCGATGGCTCCGGATACTGTGTTACATTGCCGGCACTTCGCGGTTATCGAGATTGCAGCGTAGACAGCATTCAAACATTTGAGCGACCTTGATCGCTGCCCAGCTACAGTTGGTTAAAGTTGATTTGCAGCGATCTTCTAGTTGATGCCAGAGCCTGCGTTGCATTTCGCTTTCTTTTTGTCCTATACTTGTTTACCCTTTCTTTTTGCGGTATACTCGACCTTGCTGATTTGAGTGGTGAGCTCACTAGCTCACCCCTAACCATGTTATTCATGTTTATCAAGCATGATATTACTCAACCATTCAATCGCGCTTCCCTTTGCAGTAAATATGAAGCGCCTAGAAAGAGATTGAGTTCTCTGAGGGCGCTTTATCAAGTGCATTATTATTATTATTATTATTAGCTACAATCGCCGTGCTCCGGCGAGTCTGCGGTAGGTTGCTTAAGTAGCTGGTCATCTCGTCCAGGCATGCTTGAACCTTTTTTTTTAATGCAGGTATTGTATGAGTGTAACTCGCTGCACCGCACGTGCAGGGAAGCTTCATTACTGATGAGTAGTCTATCGTAGGTTTTATAGTCACTCGTTTGTTGGAGTCGGCATGTGAATGAATGTGTAATAGGTGTGCACGACAAAGAGTTCGGATGCTGGAGTAAAGTGGGGGCAAACTGCCACTGAGCAGATGCCCTGCTCATTACTTGAGACATTCGTCCTTCTCTCACGTGACTCGTGACGCCTGCATTGCTCTCAGTGCGCTCATTAGGTAGCTGGTGGCTCCTGCTTTAAATTTGCCGAAGGAGTTCATTTAACCACAGGTTCCTCATTGTTGTTTCTTTTTAGTACGTGTCGCCACAACTGGTCCCCATTTATAAAGAGGAAATCATTGCACTTGCCGACATAATAACGCCCAATCAGTTCGAGACAGAGTAAGGCGGTCGGTGGAGTCTTAGGCTTGCTTGCCAGCAGCGTTACGATTTTCCGCCCCGCACCCCTTCACCCCTCTCCCCCCCTGATTTTCGGTTGGCCAGCCCGCGAACTTTTGACCAGCTCCCCGTGCACGCGCAGCTGGCCACTGCTGCTGGCGCGCATCTTTTCCTAACCCTTGCACACTATGAGACCTCGAGCGCTGTCGACCGATTGGCGCTCTGCGGCGCCACCTTGGGACATCCGATGCAGTCGTCGCCGAGCACGTGCCACGCTCCGTTGCAGGCTGCTCGTGGGCAGGCCGGTTCGCACCGAGAGCGAGGCTGCAGCGGCCATGCTAGAGCTGCACCGGCTCGGTCCGCGCACGGTCGTCATCAGCAGCAGCGAGCTGGGCGACGACAAGACCCTGGTCATGCTGGCGTCAACTCGAAACGGTGCGTGGCGCCCGGCGCTGCCGCTCCCTTTACCCTCTCCTTCCTTCCTTCCCCTCTCGGTGTGCAGCGGTCGTCTGTGCGACGGTCGTCGTCTGTGTTTGTGGCTCGGCGCTCTCGCCTCAGCCGCCACTGCCGTTCGAGAGATCGCAGCGCTCCCGAGGACGGCGCTCGATCGAACCGTCTGGTTTCGATTGCTCTACCCCGCTGCCGGTAGGCTTAAAGCATTGGCCTATCATGCTAGCATTTAGGAGCGTGTGTTTGATTTGTCTGTGGGAATTAGAGTGAGACTGATTAAGAAAACTAATGTGAGGGAGAGAGAAAGGGAGGAAGATAGAGAGAAAGAGAGGGGGAAGGATGGAGAGAGAGAGAGAGAGAGAGAGAGAGAGAGAGAGAGAGAGAGAGAGAGAGAGAGAGAGAGAGAGAGAGAGAGAGAGAGAGAGAGAGAGAGAGATGGGGAAGGAGAGAGAGAGCGATGAGTTAAAATGAACCTGCAGCAGAGCACAGCCCCTGGGTGTTAGCCCACGACCTAGGTCGGAGGTTCGAGTCCTGCTTGGGGCAGTCCTGTATTGCCCACTGCACAAGCAGTGGTGATAGCCTTCAAGGCTCCTCTGCTGCTGTATAAACTAGGCTGTTGAACCAGCTAAGCTTTACTGTATTATTTTTAAAAAGCAGCTGGGTTTTGTTTAGATTTAGCTGCTTCCAGAAATGCAATGCCGTGCCAAAGGCACTTGGACCTTCGTTGCGTTGACTGGCTGGCTGGCTGGCTGGCTGAGGAGGCACGAGAACGGGAGCTCTTCGGCTCGATGAATCCGCCAAAGATTAACAAAACCGTTTATGCTACCTTCGACAAACTGAGCCCGAAGAGGCTGTCAAGGCGGTGCTGCATCGTGTTGGCCGTGATCCATGAAGTGGTGAGCCACGGTTCAATGGGGCAGAGGAGAAACTGCAAAAACAAAAGAAATGAGAGAGAACGTGAAGGCGTGGCAATGCCATGGCAAAGTTTGCTTCGGAGGTCCAGGCTTCAGGCCGCTTTATCTTGGTGAGCCACTGCCAGAGCCCGGAAAGGAGAGGCAGAGGGGAGAAGCTTGTAAGTGCACCGGCAGTGGCTGGCTCTGGGTGGCTGGCTCTCGGTGTCAGCTACCCACCGCCGCCTTTTGCTAGCCTGACACCGGCTAAACTATCGGTCGATGTCAAGCTTGCTCGGGGCAGCCATAGAGAGTCTGTCCATTGCTAGGTGCCCGCTGGAAATAGGATTATGGAAATATGAATTCAATAAAAATTGAAATATTCAATTAAAATTCAATTACAAAGTTCAAATTAAAATTGAATGAAATTAATTATTCCAAATTAAATAATTTAATAATCCAGATTAAATAATCAACTAGATTGATTAAATCAGTAATTATTATTCAAATGTAATAACAATAATAATAAATAAATAATCAATTAATAATTAGTTATCTTAATAGTCTAGTTGAAAGTGGCAGTGGCTCGACTGGGAAGTTGATTCTAACGAAGCGCTATTTTGGATTAGGATGTCCAGATTCCAAGCCCGGAAATATGCTGGCTGAGCCAATCTATGAGGTGAGCCTTCCTGATTTCTTTGCGGCTCAAGTCTTACCGATCATCGCCAGTAGGTTAGACTCAAATGATGGACGCCGTGGACCGGTGCATTGCTGACCTCTGACCTCTTTCTTCGATGCAAAGACTTGGGCTGATGATAAAATGCTTGTGGCTCTGCAGATCTGAGCTGCGGACTGAACTCGCTTAGCCACCATTTTCATGCAACTGTAACGTGTTTGCTCATACTGCGGATTCTAGCTAGCGCTTAGTTTCCAGCCATCTATAGATGCTGCTGTGTGTATGTGTGTGTGTGTGTGTGTGTGTGTGTGTGTGTGTGTGTGTGTGTGTGTGTGTGTGTGTGTGTGTGTGTGTGTGTGTGTGTGTGTGTGTGTGTGTGTGTGTGTGTGTGTGCTGTGCTGTGCTGTGTGTGCTGTGTGCTGTGTGCTGTGTGTGTGTGTGTGTGTGTGTGTGTGTGTGTGTGTGTGTGTGTGTGTGTGTAATTCATTTATATAGCACCCCAAGATAACTTAATCTCTATTCAGGCGCTTTACATATGCCTCGGGGCTCGAGCCCACGACCTCAGCCAGACCTTGGTCCCCGGAGCGAGCACCTTATCCGCTGGACCAAACCAACTGTAGGCTGCTTACTTCTTCTCATGTGCTCCTAATGCCACTACGCTCCATGAGCCTTTCTTTGTTGCATGAGAGGATGTTGGCTTTCGGCTTTGCACTAACAACTGCGCATGCTTGGAGTGAGTCGCTCACCCGTCGAGACAATCACCGCACCACGGGCGCCGCTACCCCGCGGCAGTCCGCAAGATATGCTGGCAGATTGACTGAGATATTTCTCTCGGCATGCTGCGTGCTGGGAAAAGCCATCTCTCTCTCTTTCGATGGAGAAAGAGAGAGAGAAAGAGAGGGGGAGGGAGGGCTTTTCCCAGCATGCAGAATGCCGATCGCGGCAGCTGATCAATTGCCGAGCACGATTGTGCACTTGTTTTTCACTCTCCAGATGACGGCACGTACACTGCCGTTCGAGTGCCCATCCCGCGGCTGGACGCTCACTTTACCGGAACCGGCGACCTCTTTGCCGCCCTCTTTCTAGCCTGGAGCACGAGCTGCGACTTCCGTGTAAGTAACTCGCCTGCATCGCGGATCGTGTGCGACGTATTAGTAACGTGTGCGACGTATTAGTAACGTGCACGCTTCTCCATCTCCATCTGCAACTCGACCAAGAGAGAGTGGCTGCTACTGCTGCTGTCAACAGCCTATCACCTATTACCCTCCATGCCCTCTAATCGACTCACTACGCTCGTCGATTTCAGGACACTTGTTCGAAAGTGATCATGACAATGCAGGCCATCCTGAGGAGGACCCTCTCCAGTGCTCAGAGTGAGTGGCCAGTTTGTCGGCTTCGTGAGCTGCGCTTCTTTAACGCACTGTCTTTGCATTGGTTACACCATCCGCCATCGGGTGTCTTAGAGAGTCTTCTTCCAGCGGCACTTACCGACCGCACTACTAGCCGATCAAGCCGACGTCACGAGCAGTGACGGCCACTCTCGGCAGCGCCCGTGCAGTCGCCGCCGTTTAGTGCGTCGCCTCATGGACAGCATGCCTGACGTGATTGCTTGCATGGCGCCCCTTAGCAGTTGGGCCACGTGGACTAAGTGCGCTGCCTATTCTGTTGAACTCGCGCGACCACCCTGCCGAGTGTTACCTGATTATCCTGCCGGGTTCCCTACTCACCCACCCTTGACCGGATGCCTTTCTCGTCGGCATCCATCGTGCCAGTCCAGCCTCATGCTCCAGCTGCTGCTGCACCGAAAAGCGCATGATTTTATTTGCAACAGGAACGTGGAGCAACGGGCCGACTTCAAGGTTTTTTCGCTCACTTTTAGGTCCCGCCATTCTTTGGCTCCAGCCTACCTATCAGATTGACTCCCCCACCAGGCTAAGCATCGTACCGCCCGCTTTTCTATATCTAATCGCTTTCATGTACCTCGTACGAACCTCAAATCCTTTGGAGACCGTGCCTTTAGCTCGTATGCTCCCAAAGCCTGGAACTCACTTCCGACTTGCGTCACGACATCCCCTGACTTGACCACGTTTAAAATGAAACTAAAAACACCCCTATTTGTGACAGCATTTAGTGGGTCCCCATGATTCGCCCTTTATGTGCTTATGCATGCTGACACTGTTGCATGCTGCCACTAACCACTCTTGCATGCTGACCCTGTGCATGTCACCCCTAACCATGTTATTCATGTTGTTTATCAAGCATGATACCACTAATCATTCGGTCATGGTTCCTTTGCAGCAAATGTAAAGCATCTAGAAAGAGGTTGAGTTCTCTGAGATTTGCTATACCAAATGCATTATTATTATTATTATTATTATTATTAATGTGCACCATATATCAATAATACATTTGTATAGCGCCCTCAGAGTATTAAGTCTCTTCCTAAGCACTTAACGTGTGCAAATAAACAGGCACCGTGCAACACCTTCAGTATTCAAATATTCTTGATCAGCCGTTCCGTAGGGCATTGATGTCGGTGGGGGCAGGCTTGGATTTAGGGCGTCCTAATTGCGATGGAAACCGAGGCTTTGCGTCAGCCGACCACCAAGGCTTCTCTAAATCGCTGCATCGGCTGCACGGGCTCGGCCTGCCTCAGTGGTCGTCCTGTGGTTCGCTCCAGCAGCGAGAGCGGCTGGGTGATTGGAAAACGTCCTCATCGGATGGCAGACGGCAAGCAGCCCACGTGCTCCGGCCCTGGCAGCCATGCGTGCTCCGGCCATCAAGTCGTGCTGCAGCCCAGTCGAGTGCATTTCGCGCCCCTTACTGTCATGTCTTGATGTCATATCGTGACGCCACTTTAGGATCTTCCTGCTGCCAGAGCTCGGTCGGCTGGTGCATCCGTGGTGCCCGTAGTGCATCCGTGATGCCCGTAGTGCATCCGTGATGCCCGTAGTGCAATGCTTGGCTGTGCCAGTGTGTGCCGACCGCGCTGTTTTTCCGCCAACAATCCCCAGGGTTTGCCCTCGAAGCATGCGGTTTTTCTCAGTTGCGAATGGCTTCTATGGCTTTCGTGCTGCTTGGTCCCGCTAGCTTACTTCTACTCTCCGAACGCTCGTACGGTTGGTTGTCTGAGCCGTTGGTGCCGTGCAGAAAAAACTCGGGTCAGGGAGCTGAGGAGACTCAAGTTGTTTTCCTGCTTACCACGAAGCGTCTGCATGCCGGTTGGCCCGACGGCCACTAGCAGAGTCGTGACCTCGGCAAAGGCTAAAATGGCTGTGCCCTATTACGGTGCACAATGAGCCGGTTACCAGAAAGCGCACATCGCTGACCGAGGCATATTACGAGGTGCACCTTCAAAAGAGAACCCCCTTTAAACTACTACATAATCGACTCCCGGTGAGCACTTCGACCCTGGGCGAATGGAGTTGCGTTTTGCAGACCGATGAGAGTGAGTTGATTAAATCTCTTTCCAGAAGGAAGATGAAAGACGTTCGCTGGCCGCTGTGAAGGTGAAGGATACGAGCCGGACTGCTGCCTTCAGTAGCAGTAGTCATGCGGCAGCTTCAAGTGGCACAACCTTCTCTCTATGGATGCTCCTGTTATTGTGGTCAACCGTTATTGTCCCACTTGGATAGCAGGTGCCTTACAACGAATGACGACCAGATCTGCCCAATGGCTATGGGTCAGCTTGAGTCAGGAAGACTTTGGAAAGCCTTACTACCGACACGGGACCAGCCAGCATCTTGCTTGTAGCATGCGCACGGAGTTGTGATGTCCATTTTTAAGACGAACTTTTTGTCGGACGTCAGCTCCTCAGTCAAGTCGTCCTGCATTCAGCTAATATTACACAAATTCGTACTTGCTTAAATCAGGATACTGCAGCTAGTCCATTGGCATTGGCGACACCCCGTCCAGATTTCTTCAGCTGCGTCCCCGCCGGTCTTCCTGCCTTTCAAGCAGGCCGCTAAAGTACGGTCGGAGCAAATCTCACCGGCAGACTTGTTTGTCGTCGCAGCTGCCCATTGCACCCCGATGCCCGATCAGCTATGCCTCTCCATCATGCATCGAGCATCGACTTCAAGGTTGTGTCACTCACTTTCTCATTCCTTCACTTTCTTGCTCAGGTCAGGCTTAGCTAGCGGAAACACTTGCTCCTTCTCTGGCTTCCCTTCACACCTTTAGCCTTTTCACCTTTAGCCTCTATTCTCGCTTGCTCTTCTCGAGCGGCATCGTTTAGCTATGCCTCTAACCGACCTTTTTACCTCTGGTAACCGTACCTTTGGTCGCGATGTCTGCTGGCTTGATGAGATTTCAAGCAAAGCTAACTGCTCACCGGTTCCTCGTCGGATTTTCTTCGTCCATGTGAATCGTCCTGTATGTCGTCGTGCATGCTACAATCGTGTTACTATCACTAATCAGTCGGTAAGCACCCAGTCACGTGTATGTAAAGTGCTTAGAAAGAGATTTTGTTCTCCCGTGATGCAATACATATGTATTACATGTTCTTGCACTCAAATATCGCTATTAGATAGCCGACTTCTTGGGCATGGGAACTGTGCACAAACTACCCATCCACACAGCTGCACGGGCTGATAGTTTTATGCGTGTGTGTCGTCGTCTTTCAGTTAGTAGCGGTATTCTTGGCACAGTTTTTAATGGATGTTTGCCGTTTTATAGGTATATGGCAGTGTGCTTCTTCGTGTTGGGGTCGGCAGCATCATGCCAATCGGCCGATTCTAGACCAGCGAGCACCGGCCTTGAAAATTACGGGTGTTTAATAAAACAGCCGATGAACAGATCGTGGACCTTAGTAAATACAGACAAGGACTAAGCAACAATCAGGTCCAATATATAGTAGTCCTAAATTATTACTGTTGGCTGAGCAAGCCATCATGCATGCTAATCTTAATGCTATTGGCATCTCTTCATGATCAGGCTCAGATCAATCGATCCTAGCAAAGGCTAAGTCTAGTTTTTATAAAAACATTGTTGAATCACAGGTGCACAATCCAAAAATGCTGATGTCGACAATAAACCATCTCCTCAACCGTTCCCAGATTAGCTCCTTACCTGGTGATCCTAATGATGATCTAGCCGATCGCTTCTCTCGATTCTTTGTGCAGAAGATAGACAAGATCAGGGAATCCATCCCTGCGATGACAACCTCCCCACTAGAATGCTGTTCCTCGGTTCCTGGCTGCACCTCAATGTCTGCATTTAAGCAGGTCACTAGTGATCTAGTCCCAAAGTTCGTATCTCAATCAAAGAAGACAACAAATCCTCTGGACCCTATTCCCACTGTCCTGCTCCTACGTTGCATTGATCTGCTGCTGCCATGCATAACTAACATAATTAATATGTCATTAGCCTCAGGTCATGTCCCAGCACCTTTCAAAACAGCTGTAGTCAGGCCATTTCTCAAGAAAGCTACACTTGACCAAGAGAACTTGAGCAACTACCGCCCAGTTTCCCTTCTACCATTCCTATCAAAGACACTCGAACGGGTCGTGGTGGACCAGCTGAACTCATATATCGAAACCTCACACCTTGCTAGTAAGTTCCAGTCTGGCTTTAGAGCTAATCACTCCACAGAGTCAGCATTGCTTCGGGTATACAATGACCTACTTAGGAATGCAGACATGGGTAGAGTGTCTCTGCTTGTTTTGCTTGATCTTTCGGCAGCTTTTGATACCATCGATCACAAAGTTCTTCTAGAGCGCCTCTCATCTCGCCTGGGCATCACTGGCACTGCTCTGCAGTGGTTCAGGTCCTATCTCAGTGGGAGACTCTAGAATATTGACGTAAATGGACACAGATCATCTGAAGTACCTCTGAAATATGGAGTACCTCAGGGCTCAGTGCTAGGTCCGGTTCTTTTCACGGTTTATACTCTGCCTCTTGCTGATGTGATTGCCAAGCACAACCTAGGCTTTCACTTCTATGCGGCTGACACTCAGTTGTACCTTTGCTTTGATCCCTCCCAGCCTTCGAGCACCTCAAATTCTCTAAACTCACTAGCTGCATGCATTGATGACATCCGCACATGGATGGCAGCAAATTTTCTAAAACTTAACGATGATAAAACTAACTTACTAGTTATGGGCAAACCCAGTGTGATCCAGAGATTGGAAAGGCTGACTCTCAAAATTGGCTCTGCCAGCATATCTCCAGTTGAATCAGCTCGAAATCTAGGTGTCATATTCCAAAGCGACCTCTCGTTAGACGACCACATCAGCTCCACAGTCAAATCTGCCTATTTTCAGCTTCATAACATTGCTAAAATTAGGGCTTGTTTAGATAAGGATACCACGTCCAAGTTGGTCCATGCATTCGTGACATCCCGTCTCGACTTCTGCAACTCACTGCTTACTGGCCTACGAGCATGTGCGATCAGGCGATTGCAGCTGGTGCAAAACTCTGCAGCTAGGCTTGTCTGTCGTGAGCGTTGCAGTTGCCACATTACTCCACTTCTCGCCGACCTGCACTGGCTACCAGTCAAGCAGCGGATGGACTTCAAGGTTTTGTCGCTCACTTTTAGGTCCCTTCATTCTATGGCTCCAGCCTATCTGTCAGATATACTACCCCATCAGCCCAAGCATCGTACCACCCACTTTTCGGAATCCAACAGTCTAGAAATACCTCATACAAACCTTAAATCCTTTGGAGACCGTGCATTTAGTTCATATGCTCCCAAAGCCTGGAACTCCCTCCCGACCTGCGTCAGAACATCCTCTGACCTGACCACATTTAAAAGGAACCTAAAAACACACCTATTTAGGACAGCATTTAGTGGGTCCCTGTGATTCGTCCTTGATGTGCTTATTCGTGCTGACACTGTGCATGCTGCCACTAACCACATTTGCATGCTGACCCTGTGCATGTCACCCCTAACCATATTATTCATTTCGTTCGTTTTTCAAGCATGATTTTACTTACCATTCAATTGCATTTCACTTTACAGCAAATGTAAAGCGCCTAGAGAGAGATTAAGTTCTCTGAGGGTGCTTTATCAAGTGAATTTTTATTATTATTATTATCAGCCGCTGTTGATGTGGCCTTGGCAGAGGCCAATTGGCCTAGGTACACGTGATATTCAGCCAATCAGCAGGGGTCTGCAGCTCCGAAAATAGACGTGATCTCCTGAGTCAGCCGGTGCTGCACTACAGGTCAAGGTGAAACCGCTTGGCACACTGGCTGTAAAGCAAATTTAGCCAACAGGCTCTAGCCCCCCTCCCCCGGCATGTCTTCTTTCACCAATTGACCAGGCACGAATGAAGCTGTTTGTCGCTAGCTTCGGATGACCGTGCAGGTCACTCAGAAGCTGCTGCAGCAGCTGCGTCTGCCTTCGAGGCGAGCCTGAGCGTCAGCCATGTGCTGCTGCCGGGTTTGGTCAGTGGCTCTGTTAGGGTGTACACCTCGACCGACCGTTTCCAACTGCCACCATCGTCAGGGCTTCGATCCTGCCTCGGCCTTCGAGGCGAGCCTCTAGTGCCCCCGTGGCTGCTGGCAGCATGCGTGCAGCCAACTCGATCGTCCTGGATGGTGCTCGATGTGCAGTTCGTGATTCTTTTCTCGTGTGCTCGTTTTTGTAGGCACGAGCGCGCTTGCCGTGCCCAAGCCGGCCCCTCCCCAAACGTGGCGCTGCTTGCGCGACTGCGAATCGTCGACGTTCCGTTCTGCGAAAGCTTGATAATGCTCGTCAAGTGTATCAGGCCCTAGTTCCGTGCTTTTTTCTACACAGTTTCTACGGATCTCGTTGCTGGCGTTGCTTCTTTTTTCTCATTTTGTTCCAGCTTCCCCCCCCTCTCTCTCTCTCTCTCTCTCTCTCTCTCTCTCTCTCTCTCTCTCTCTCTCTCTCTCTCTCTCTCTCTCTCTCTCTGTCTCTCTGTCTCTCTCTCTCACTCTCTCTCTCTCACTCTCTCTGTCTCTCTGTCTCTCTCTCTCTCTCTCTCTCTCTCTCTCTCTCTCTCTCTCTCTCTCTCTCTCTCTCTCTCTCTCTCTCTGTCAGTCTATTTCTCTGCCTCTCTCTCTCTCTGTCTCTCTCTCTCACTCACTCACTCTCTCTCTCTCTCTCTCTCTCTCTCTCTCTCTCTCTCTCTCTCTCTCTCTCTCTCTCTCTCTCTCTCTTTCTCTCTCTCTCTGGCCGCCGTCGAGCTTTCGGCTCAGCTACGTCGGACGTGTTCTGTCAGAGCTAAGCGCTTGCACGGCAGCAGCCGCACCGCTTGAAGCACCGGTGCAACGGCAGCTTACTTGCTACTTACTGTCCACCTTCGCGTGAGCTTGCGCTTTGGTCCCGAGGAGCAGAGGAGGCCACTCGCACACGGCCGTTTATTCTGCAGAGGATGCCGGAGAGGGGAGCGTGCCGCAATTAGCCCAGCTGGAGCTTCGCCTCATTCAGAGCATCGACGACATCCGCTGTCCGCCGGAAATTCCCGTTTCTGTGGGGCCGCTCGACTTCAACAGCACGTGACGCGACGCCATTTGACTGCCGTAGCTGTACAGTGCTGCCAGCACGACGATGGCACAAGCTACTACTTCAGCCACCGCTGCAGCGGCTGTGCAGTCGATGTAGCTGCACGGCTGGGGGCACAAGTGTTGCTCCTTCCAGTGTGCTGACCTTGAGCAGCCCGAATTCAATCGCCAAAATCTTTGCAAGCTGACCTTTAAGTGCTCCAGGTACGCCCGGATAGAGAATCCGGTGCATAGCACCACGGCTCGGATCGCATATTTATACGTTGAACGACGATAATAAACGATAAATGGTGCTGCTTGCTCGCCGTGCTCGTCCTGCAGAGAAGACGTTAGTTTTTTGACAGCCGGGAAAGTTTGGTTGCCTTTTACTTGCTCGGGGATGCAGCAGCTAACCACATTGCACCTGACACCGACACCCAGTTTATTGACCTGCTCTAGCTGCCTAATGTCGTCCGAGAAGAAACAAGCCACTTTGACACGCTGGTTTGGCCCAGTGGATTAGTGGTTAAGGTGCTGGTCAATGTGACCAGGGTCGTGAGCTCGAGCCTCGTGGCGCGTGTCAAGCGCTTGAATAGATATTAAGTTCCCTAGGGGCGCTATACACATGAAAATTTAGTTTGTGTATTTATTCTGGTTTCCGGAGAGGAACTAGCAGATGTGTAACAGTGCAGCCATCTTAAGATGGCCGTGGCCAGTCAAACCTTCCTCGTTCCTGATGAGTGCATCGACTTTTAACTGGTGGTACAGGGATCCCTTTGTATAGCTGCATGCGAAGGCGGCAGGCTGTCAGGTTCGACGTTGAATGACCAGTGCCAGGCTGGCATGCATCCACCGTCAAGTACAGTATCCATCTGTCATTTAACGGAGCATTTAAAATTGAAAGATTGCGTTGCCCGGCAGCTTTCTACAGTTCTACCTCAGCGTGACTGGCTTTCGATGTGGCAGTCATCTATCGCCCCCAAGTACTAAGTTTTAATTTATTTCATATTTTCTTATGTCATCGGATTCTGCAAGAAATCGTCCCTTCATCAACTTTCACGAACTCAGCATTCATTTCGGCCACTCAACTGACGCCTGCCCTTAAGTGCCGAATTTTTTGCACTGACTTGACTCATTTACTTTTGTGGCTCATGTGCATGACGCGGCTCACAGCTGCCGCACGCTCAATCAAATATTCTCCAACGATCGTATGCCATCGTCTCGCAGCTACGGCCATGCCTAAATATTGTACGAAGAAAGCGCCAGATGTTCCGAAAAGTAGGTTCGCAGATTTCATGTCTAGAGAGGGTGTATTCGTTGGCGCAAAATCTCGATCAATCGCATTCGGACGTTTTTCCTGGATACCTCGACTGGGCATCTGGGCTGTAACTCAATGGTATAAACTTTAGTCAAAAAATCGGCCAATGGCTAGCGCCGACTCTTCTCCGCGACTTCTCTTGTGCCAATCCCATGCGAGTTAATTGCAGAGCAAATTCCCTGCTTCGTCTAGACTTTTCTGACTCTCAGTCAAGTCTGCCTGCTGCGAGCTACCGAACATTACAAAAGTTCCGGACCTGTTCAGTTGATTTAGCCGCGTCCGAGTCGGAACTTGCATTTGACCACTAAAGAATAAGATTTAAACAAGACAATTGCCGCTGGTGAAAGAAAACTCGGCTTGTATGCCTTGGGGCGTTACACCTGTCACATTAAACCGTATTTAGCGACATGCACCGGCTCCCAATCGAGCAGCGTATCGACTTCCAGGTTTTGTCAATCGCTTTCGGGCCGTGATAGCCCCGGAGGTAAAGCGCTCGCTCTTGACGACCAAGGTCTTGGGTTCGAATCTTGCAGTGGGTTCATATATGTCCAACTGCATGCGGCAGCGATAGCCGTTAAGCATCTTCCGTCGCGACGTCCAAATGAAAGCGTTAAATCAGCTAACATCTTTTTTTATGTCCCTTTATTTTCTTGCTCTCGCCTGACTATCCGAACTACTTCCTAATCGGGCTAGGAGGCATCGTTTCAGCCTTTCTTCTGACTCTCAAGTCATGCATGGAAGTTACAACTGCCTATAAACAACATTGCATCCTATGGATACAATGCCTATAATTCGTGTGCTCCTAAAGGCCGGAACCGACTCCCGACTGACGTCGCGTCATTCCCTGACTTGACAACATTTGAAAACGCGATAAACTGTCTGTTCCACGTAGTATTCGCTGACTACGTGCGAGTTATACTTGGCGTGATTGTGGGTGCATACACTGTTCTCGTTTTTAGAAACCAATTAGCATGCTTTCTGTCCGGCATGACGAAATGCCTACACAGAATTTAGTTCTCCAGCGGGTGCCAAATAAATGTCTTACAATTATTCTTATTGCAATCATTACGTCGCCCTTTTACCGTCCGCAGTTCAAAATTTAAGGGTTATTGTAGGTCGTATCACTTCGCTTTGAGGAAGGCCAAGTTGACACTTATTAGAAAACACCGAATCGCCGACCAATAATCCACAGTTCTCATAATAACTTATGTCGATAAACAACTTCCGGCTAGGCGTGCCCTTTGACTTGGATCGATGGGATGCACGGGGAGAGTGGCGGGGATGAGAGGATCGGCTCGAGGCACTTCGGCGACTGCTTCTGGCTAGTTTACACGCGTACCGGTGCAAGCACGTGTCGGCGCCACGCAGCCGCTCGCACCTCCGACGACGCAACGGTGAGTTGTCGCTCCTGCTCTACTCAACGCTGCTGGCGACCCACTGGGATTGCAGCCCCTCCGATTTGCCAGGGCTGTCAGCGCCCCCACTGTACGATTCTGCGACCCCTTTGGTCATGTTGCGACCGGATTCTTCCAGCGGCATCTAGCGTCTAGTCTGCCCTGTTAATATGTGACTTGCGGGAGTTTCGGTGTACCGAGTGAATTATAATAATAATAATAATAATATTGCACTTGATAAAGCGCCCTCAGAGAACTTAATCTCTTTCTAGGCGCTTTACATTTGCTGCAAAGTGATACGCAATAGAATAGTAAGTAAAATCATGCTTGAAAAACAAACAAAATGAATAACATGGTTAGGGGTTACATGCACTGGGTCAGCATGCAAATGTGGTTAGTGGCAGCATGAACAGTGTCAGCACGCATAAGCACATCGAGGACGAATCACAAGGACCCACTAAATGCTGTCCTAAATAGGTATGTTTTTAAGTTTCTTTTAAATGTGGTCAGGTCGGGGGATGTTCTGATGCAGGTCGGGACGGAGTTCCAGGCTGTGGGAGCATACGAGCTAAATGCACGGTCTCCAAAGGATTTAAGGTTTGTACGAGGTATTTCTAGACTGTTGGATTCCGAAAAGCGAGTGGTACGATGCTTTGCCTGATGGGGTAGTATATCTGAAAGATAGGCTGGAGCCATAGAATGAAGAGACCTAAAAGTGAGCGACAAAACCTTGAAGTCAATCCGTTGCTTGACTGGTAACCAGTGCAGGTCGGCGAGAAGTGGAGTAATGTGGCAACTGCGACGCTCACGACAGACAAGCCTAACTGCAGAGTTTTGCACCAGCTGCAATCGCCTGATCGCACATGCTGGTAGGCCAGTAAGCAGTGAGTTGCAGAAGTCGAGACGAGATGTCACGAATGCATGGACCAACTTGGACGTGGTATCCTTATCTAAACAAGCCCTAATTTTAGCAATGTTATGAAGCTGAAAATAGGCTGATTTGACTGTGGAGCTGATGTGGTCGTCTAACGAGAGAATTATCCCACAATCGCGCGTTGATATGCGTTAATAGCCGCGAGACCGCCACGCGTTTAAGGGTCCGCGTCACTGTGACAACGCCACGTCCCAAGGATGACAGAGTGCCCACTAACCTCGATCGCATGTTGCACACAAATATATTGCGTCTTAAAACATAAGCTAAAGACATGCTAAAGAAAAACCACCACTTACAAACTATTGCTGATAGATACGACTGAAATTGCTTAGCTGGTCTGATGTCTCAGATATCGTTTGCAAGACCATTTGAATACTTGTAAAATATTTTGTAAATTATTCCCGGTACCCCAGCATAAAAAGGTTAAGACAGAAGAAAGTTTTATTGCACCTCTAAGATAACTAAGTCTCTTTCTGGGCATATAATATATGCTAGATAAATCGCATTAAAGAAGAGTGATAAGTAACGCGAACAGTTTTAGTGCACCTAAGCACGTAAACGAAAATTTCCACCGACTTGGAAAATGCTGCGAGAAATAGCTAGGGGTATTAGCTTTTTTCTAAATTTTAAGTAGATTTCGTTCTTAGTGTTAGGCTACAGCTAGTGCTCCATTTTTTTATTCGTGGGGAAATTGCCGGCGTTTGAAAATAAATTTTAAATGTAAAATGATTAAAATGATTTTTATGCAAGTGGAATGTTTCCTTCTTCCGCGACGATCTCCTCCAACTTCTCGCTCGCCCAACTATTGATCCCGAATGTTCCCCGGCTGGTTAGCAAGCTTGAATTAAAGGTCCTGAATGTCGCTCGGGCCGTCGGTTTCATCCTCTTTGGTCTTTCCACCATCTCGACTTCCCTTGCTGTGGAGAATGGCCGGCTATTTTATCTTTTAAATTGGCTCAGTAAGTTGCTGAGCGATGATCATCCCGCACACATATGAATACACCGCTCTAACGAATCGCCGCTACGTTGGCATTCAGCTGAGTCTTTGATGGTTTCTCTTGCATTGGACGACAGCGAAGCCAAGTGGGTCGCGTATCTTTCTAAGACGCGTATCTTCAGCCGCGGTGCACCAAGTCAGTCAGCCTCTCATGGCGGCCACCTAGAGAGAATTTCCTTTTGGGTGCGTACTAAAACTTTTGAAAAAATTTCCCTTTGGATGCGTAAACTCTGGACTGGCGACCGAGGGCACAAGCGATACCCTTTTGTATAGTACCCCAGTAGATTTGCCTTTGCAATTCTGTGTGGCATATCAGAGGTCCTACTAAACGATAGACGCGATTTCTCCGCTAACGAGCATTAAGCTGGCGCGACTAATATAATTCACCTCAGTGTGTGAATAAGCAAAGCCGAAAAGACCAAGCGTATGTTACGCAGGAGAGTTTTTCAATAGCGCACTCGGAAGCCAAGCGGCTTTCGGTGCGCATTCGATAGACAGTGTACTTAATCTCTTACAATAATGTCAATTACTCAAGTACACGCTTCGATCCGTCTATCTGATATTGCTGTAGAAGTCTAGTAAATATATTTTATAAGTGGTGCACCCTAAGAGAACTGTATCTCTATTCAGGCGCTTCACGTCTGAGCGGGGGTTGAGTCTCTCACACCCTCGGTCGTCAAATAGATTGGTCCTTCCTTAACGGCATGAGCCATAACTACTGGGATAACAAGAATAATAAAAATAAATTTGTCTTGTGGTCTAGGAGAAGCGTGATATAAGTTGAATGGCAGCCTTTGACTCACAAATGTCCGGTCGAAGTAGGTTCATACTCACGTAGAACTTGTTTGGTCAAGGTGCACACCTTTGACCACCGAGGTCTCAGGCACGAGTCACATGAGAAGCGCCTATATAGAAATTAAGTTCTTTTATGGCACTATTACATTGAATAAGTTTATTATCATCACGTTATATCGTTCGTAGGTATTAATGCATCCTGGCACTTTCACATCCGTGCTCAAGGGGCGACTGCAATCAGACTAACGGGTATCGACGCATTTGAAGTACCAGTAATAGCTTGAATGGTTGAGCTAGCCTGCAAGAAAAACTCTGTCGCAGAGAGAATTATACATATATATGACACTGGCTACCAATACTGGCCCCTTCCTTTTAGGAAGGCTGCAAATATGTTAACGTAAACGATCGTTCGTCATCTAAGGAGCCCTCAAAGTACGGTGTACGGCATGGTTCGGTCTTAGGCTCTTAATTTTTCTCATTCCAAGCTCTCCATCTGGCCGATGTCATCGCCAATCGAGATATCTTGGCTTTCACATCTATGCCGGTTATACCACCCAGCTCCACGCCATGCAGCTCTACTTACCCTTAAACCCTCCAAAGCAATTGAGACCTCACTCGACTTCCTAAACGCCTGAGTCGACGACATTCGCGTTTAGATTACTAATAACTTGCTGAATATTAGCGAGGTTAAGAAGAACTTAATATTTACAGGAAAATCTAGTGTGACCCAAACGTTGGACGACCAAACCCTCAAGCTTGTTTCTGCTATATCACGCCAATGCTGTGCCTAGTCCAGACGTACTATTCCATGGTGAAATGACATGAGATGAGCACATCTCCCTCACCGCCAAGCCGCCTCACTTTCTAATAATAATATTAATAGTAACACACTTGATAAAGCGCCCTCAGAGAACTCAATCTTTTTCTATGCACTTTACATTTGCTGCACTTTCAACTAAGCGAACCCACCAAACGCAGAGCCTTTTTAGATAGGAGCACAGCAAAACTAGTTCACTCGTTTGTGACGCTCCGTCTAGATTATTTATATTCTCTTTATTTAAGACAACCGGCCGTAATTGTGTGCCAGCACTGTTGCACACCTCGCTTGCTCGTCTGGTCCGCTGGCAGAAGCGTAGCTGCCACATCGCCGCACCTTATTCTGAGCTTCACTGGCTCCTTAGCTAGGACCGCATTACTTTCAAGACGCTTTCTAGTGCGTCTTAGATGTTAACTTGACTCACTTGCATCACATCCTTCTGTCAGTGGGACTTCTTCGCTCACCCGTTGTCCTCTAGCACCACCCACTCTCAGCCTCTATGCCGAGCTGGTTTGGTACAGTGGTTAAGGTGCTCGCCCTGACCAAGGTCTGGCTGACGTCGTTGGCTCGAGCCCCAAGGCATATGTTAAGCGCCTGAATAGAGATTAAGTTCTCTTGGGACGCTATACAAATAATATATATATATATATATATATATATATATATATATATATATATATATATATATATATATATATATATATATATATATATATATATATATATATATATATATATATATATATATATATATATATATAATTATATATAGTCGTCGCTAGCCGTCCCTCACAACGAGCTGAAATCTTTCAATGATCGAGCCTTGAGGTCACGTGCACCTAAAGTCTGGAGCTCGCATCCTCGGACGGTCGCTACCTAAAATGGCCTTGAATCTTCTTTAGTTATGTCGCTACCTAAAATAGCCTTGAATCTTCTCGTTATGCTAAAAATGGCTCGTCTGTTCCTGTCAGCTTTTCTTTTGTTCCACGGAACTTGCCTGTTTTGGTCCAGTGTGATTCTTTTTCCCTACGTGTGCATTATTCAGTGCATGATAGCAGCTAGATGTTTTACTAACCCATGAACATGGGTGTCTTCTTCACGTTTTCTTGAGGGCGATGCTTGCCTGCTTCTGCATGATTATATATAAGCATGATATATATAAGATATGTATCGATATATATTCATATCGTGATTATATTTAAGCATGTTATAGCGTGCATTTCTTTATCCTTTGGGTTCTGATCCTCCTTGCAGCGAGTTCCGAAGCACCTCGATGGAGAAGAAGTTCTGTAGCGGGCGCTAAACCAAAAATCTTGTCATCATTATTGTTATTGTTATCAACATTGGATCTTGATTCGACCGTGAAATGTAGCCAATTTTTGTGACGGAAAACTAATCGGGGGGGGGGTGGAGCTGGAGACATGTTAGATCAGTTGATGCTGGGTCTTTGTGATTCGTCCTTCGTGTGCATGTACCTGCTTACTTGCTCGTGCCTGCTGTTTGGTGTGCCTGCTGCTTGCGGATGTTATCACCAAATATTTGGTAATGTTTTGTACGCAGCACCTCTAAAGTACCCAGAGAGAGATTCAGTTGTCTGAGCGCACGATACAAATGTATTATCATTATTACGTGAAGCCGGCAATAATAGCTCGATTTGAAGCACGATGTGCTCCCCTGACAGTGACCTAAGCGTCAGGTGAGCGAGCCTACCAGAAGGTCAGCGTATCCGAAAGCTGGCTCGATCGATGTCCTGTAAAGAAGCCATCTCATTCTTCACCCATCGACCGAATGAAAGGATTTGAGTGAGCTGCTTTGATTAGTATCGAGCTGCTTAGCAACAGACGCAAGGGACTGCGTCTAGGTTCGTTCCTATGAGCTGCAGGCAAGTTCGAGCAGATGCCACACTTCGCAGACAGGTTCGAGCGACCAGTAAGTAGTGGTTGGCCAGAGAAAGCACTAGTCCTACTTGGGGGGGCGGGGGTTAGGGACGCACAGGGATTCTTCTACTCGCGAGCAGTGCATTGAAAAGCTGGCAGTGGTCCCTTAAGGAGGGCATGCGACATATTGGCAACGATAAGCCAAGCCAGAAGCATTCGTTGCCTGGGGGCCATGAGCTACAGCCTGGTAAGCATCTGCTGCCCAGGCAAGCATGAGCAACTCTGCCCGTCGGCCGAAGGATCGCTGCTTGAATCTGGCGTTCTGGCCGCTGATTGCTAGCAGGTCGCCGGTCGAATGCTTCGGACTTAAAGGAGATCCCGCTGTTATTCTAGTTTTTCTAAATAGCTCAATGTCCCCCTTCAAGCAGCTAACTTGAAATAGTTCAGCCAGATCTATTCACAGCATGTACATTATCGAGCCGCTGGCTACCCGAAAGCCAAAAGAAGGCCGTTACACGAGGGCTGCAGCGCCGACTGGTTTTCAAACTGCTCGGCGGACTGTAATTAGCTTACATGCAAGTCTGGGGGCTGCAGGATCATAATTTGGCGACATCCCTTACCTAGCATTATATGCGTAGCGCATTTTGAGTTGGCATAGATATAGATTAAATAAATAAATACATACATACACACACACACACACATATATATATATATATATATATATATATATATATATATATATATATATATATATATATATATATACTCCAAGTCTTTACTCCACAAAGACCACGTTGCAGGTGTTACAGGAAAGTTTTTTATAGTGCTCTTGAAGCCTAAGCAGCTTTCTGAACGCATCGGTAGACAGAATGCTTCATCTCAACCACGGCCTGTTCACTATACAATTGATCTTCCGATCAATCCCAGATGGTATGAAGGTATTTTCTTGGTTGCTGATATCTCTCTCATGCCGCTGAGGGTCAATATCCAATATGCAGATGATTCGCCAATCTGTAACCCATATCAGAAACCAGTTTGTGCTCACCATTAAAAACAGCTTTGTCTTGCATTATTCATTTTGAGACCTTTATAAGAATATAATAATACAATTCATTTGCATAGCGCCCCAAGAGAACTTAATCTCTATTCAGGCACTTCACATATGCCTCGGGGCTCGAGCCCATGACCTCAGCCAGGCCTGGATCGGGGCGAGCACCTTAACCGCTGGACCAAACCAGCTTCTATTACTAACTGATTATTATGAGGCACCGATGAAGTTGCTAGGATGCAAGGCTGCTTGGCCTAGCTTTTGTATTCACTCTGCCTTGCAGTGTATTTTGATGGCAGGCACTAGTGGACGATAACGAAGTGTTTATTTTGCATTGCCTCAGTTGTCAAATTGACAAAGTCTCAGTAATTGATTTTCATATTGTCGCTCATTAAGGAAACCGTAAATCTACCCATGCTAGCATACTTTGTGTTTTAGGACCCATCGGGAATTCAGTCTACTTGCGAGGCTATGCAGCAGTTTCAGATTACAGCCCCGGAAGCAGTCGTGGAATTCAATGAACTTAAACCACGACATTCTGTGGCATAACAAGATTATAATAGAAATATATTCTCTACTCCTGAGCGTTTGCTCATTTCATGCGAAAATTTCTTTGTGCTTTTCAGTTTGTGGGTATTCTGTCCTCTCTATTGAGTGGGTATGCTTAATTGTCCCCCCTTTTTTTAAGTGTGCTCATACTAGACTGCCTATGAAGTGCGTATAATTGACATTTTTACATATAGGCTCTTCAAATTAAATCAATTTTCATTTTCTGAGGCTGTTGTTGTTTTGCAGCCTGGCCCTGGATGAGGTAGGCTGTTGAATTTGAGCATCTGAAAAGCTGACACGAAGTAGAGCACGTGTCAACCTTCGTTGCAAATTGATTGATAACAACAACTTAATGCTTTTGTGAACATGAGCTGGTACGAACAAATAAAAAATATTCCCTAATTTAACAGCCTCATTTCTATAGCGGCAGTGCGGCCATATCGGCTATCACCACCACTTGCAGTTGGCAATAAAGGATCGCCCAACTAACTGCAGGATTGGAACCCACGACCTCGGTCGTTAACAGCAAGCACGGCCAGGGCAGGGCTATCACGGCCCACATACAGAGGAATTTTCCATGCGTTATCTATTGGGTTGAGATATTGGCATGCACAGGTGCTTTACCGCAAGGTATTGTGAGCATTTTCTGTGTGAAAGGATAAGCAGCACTTACAACGGGTGGAGCGATGGCAAACTTGCTTGTGCTGCTCAGTCCAAGCCATCCATCATGCTCCCACAAGCGAAGCTCGATCATGGACTCACGTAACTCAATAACATCCGCAAGGTCTTCTCTCCCTCAAATCTGTGATCCAGCACCTCAACCTACTTGGAGGCAATGAGCGACCTCGGGCTGGGACAATTTTCGACTCTAAGCATACTGTTATCATTCGCCCAAATGGCCTATGGTTTTCAAATGAAATCTTGACAAAGCATAAAAGAGATCAGGTCCGACTGTCCATCGACAGGTATATACAAGACTACTACAGATCACACCAATCCATCCCAGCAAAGGCCAAGTCTAGGTTCTATAACAAAAACACTGTCAAATTGAGAGCAGAGGCTCATCCAAAAATGCCGATGTCGACGATTAACCATCCATTAGCCGCTCCCAGTGTAGCACCTTCCTTAGTGATGCTTTTGTCGATCTTACAGATAATAATAATAATAATAATATTGCACTTGATAAAGCGCCCTCAGAGAACTTAATCTCTTTCTAGGCGCTTTACATTTGCTGCAAAGTGATACGCAATAGAATAGTAAGTAAAATCATGCTTGAAAAACAAACAAAATGAATAACATGGTTAGGGGTTACATGCACTGGGTCAGCATGCAAATGTGGTTAGTGGCAGCATGAACAGTGTCAGCACGCATAAGCACATTGAGGACGAATCACAAGGACCCACTAAATGCTGTCCTAAATAGGTATGTTTTTAAGTTTCTTTTAAATGTGGTCAGGTCAGGGGATGTTCTGATGCAGGTCGGGAGGGAGTTCCAGGCTGTGGGAGCATACGAGCTAAATGCACGGTCTCCAAAGGATTTAAGGTTTGTACGAGGTATTTCTAGACTGTTGGATTCCGAAAAGCGAGTGGTACGATGCTTTGCCTGATGGGGTAGTATCTCTGAAAGATAGGCTGGAGCCATAGAATGAATCGATCAGATCGCTTCTCTAGCTCACTGTCAACGAGATAGATGAGATCAGGGAGTCAGATCCCTAAAGTAAAAGCATCCTCACTGGACTGCTCTCCCTCAGTAACGTCCCCACATGAAAAATGCACCCATAAAGTGCACCCTCTTGCTGATGTGATTGCCAAGCACAATCTAGGCTTTCACTTCTATGCGGATGACACTCAGTTGTACCTTTGCTTTGATCCCTCCCATCCTTCGAGTTCCTCAAATTCTCTCAACTCACTTGCTGCATGTATTGATGACATCTGCACATGGATGGCAGCAAATTTTCTAAAACTAAACGATGATAAAACTAACTTACTAGTTATGGGCAAACCCAGTGTGATTCACAAATTGGAAAGGCTGAAACTCAAAATTGGCTCTGCCAGCATATCTCCAGTTGAATCAGCTCGAAATCTAGGTGTCATATTCCAAAGCGACCTCTCGTTAGACGACCATATCAGCTCCACAGTCAAATCTGCCTATTTTCAGCTTCATAACATTGCTAAAATTCGGGCTTGTTTAGATAAGGATACCACGTCCAAGTTGGTCCATGCATTCGTGACATCCCGTCTCGACTTCTGCAACTCACTGCTTACTGGCCTACGAGCATGTGCGATCAGGCGATTGCAGCTGGTGCAAAACTCGGCAGCTAGACTTGTCTGTCGTGAGCGTCGCAGTTGCCACATTACTCCACTTCTCGCCGACCAGCACTGGCTACCAGTCAAGCAACGGATTGAATTCAAGGTTTCGTCGCTCACTTTTAGGTCACTTCGTTGGCTCCAGCCTATCTCTCGGATATACCCCCCCCCCGTCAGCCCAAGCATCGTACCACCCGCTTTTCGGAATCCAACAATCTACAAATACCCCGTACAAACCTTAAATCCTTTGGAGACCGTGCATTTAGTTCGTATGCTCCCAAAGCCTGGAACTCCCTCCCGACCTGCGTCAGAACATCCCCTGACCTGACCACATTTAAAAAGAAATTAAAACCATACCTATTTAGGACAGCATTTAGTGGGTCCCTGCGATTTGTCCTTGATGTGCTTATGCGTGCTGACACTGTGCATGCTGCCACTAACCACATTTACATGCTGACCCTGTGCATGTCACCCCTAACCATATTATTCATTTCGTTCGTTTTTCAAGCATGATTTTACTTACCATTCAATTGCATTTCACTTTACAGCAAATGTAAAGCGCCTAGAGAGAGATTAAGTTCTCTGAGGGTGCTTTATCAAGTGCATTATTATTATTATTAATATGTGACTCGAGTCCCAACTTGTTGAATCTTGGTAGATTGAGGTGTGCACGTGTGAAGCTTGCTGAGATGCACGCTTGTGACTTTTATACAGCTTCAGTTAAAGGGTAACTTTTGTGTTTTGTAAATTCAGTCAGCCAATACTTCACATATCCTACTGAAATTCGAAATGCACATTAAGCTTGCCATTAGCGACACTATCTTCAAGTTCGCCTCCCAATCAAAGAAGACTACTAGCCCCCTAGACCCTATTCCGACTGTCATACTTCGGCTGCCATGCATAACTAAAATGATAATGAATATGTTCTTAACCTCAGATCTCGTCCCAGCACCTTTCGAAAAAGGAACCATGAAGAAAACAACACTTGACCAGGAGAACTAATGCAACATCTGCCCACTCTCCCTATTGCCGTTCTAATCCCAGGCACTAGAGCAAGTAGTGGCAGACCAGTTAACTCTTATATCGAAAGTTCAAACCTTTAAGTTCTAGGCTTGCTTTAGAGCTAATCAATCTACAGAGTCGACATTGCTTCGGGTGTATGCAGATCTCAGAAATGCATAGTTCGATTGAGTATCTCAGCTTGCTTTGCTTAATCTTTTGGCAGCGTTCGATACTATTGATTACCAAGTTCTTCTCGAGCGCCTCTCATCTCGCTTGGGCATCACTAGCAAAGCACTGCAATGATCTAAAATCTAAATAGGAAATATTATGTAATAGTAAATAGTAATAACAAAATATTAGGATCTAAATTTTAGATCCTACCTCATTTAAAGGCTCCAGTGCATTAATGTCAATGGGCAAAGATCATTGGAAGAACCTCGAAAGTACGAGGTCCAGGACTGTCTTTTGCTTAGTCCACTTCTTTTTACAATGTATGCTACCCGTCTTGCCGATGTAATAGCAGAGCCCAATTTCGACTTTTATTTCTAAGCCGATGACACGCAGCTGCGTCTGTACTTGGATCCCTCCATGCCTTCAAGAATGGTTAACTACTGTCAACTTGCTCATTGTATGTATTGCTGAGATCTGCACATGGATGGCAGCAAACTTTTCTAAGTGAATGATATTAAAACCAACTTACTAGTTACTGGCAAACCTAGGGTAACTCAGTAATTGGAAAACAATTGCTAAAAATGGGCTCTGTCAACATGTCTCTGAAATATAATCTGAACGAAATTTGGGTGTCCTTTGCCAAAGTGACCTACCATTAGACAACCACATCTGCTCCACAATCGTCTGCCTACTTTCAGCTACATAACATGGTAAAAATCGGGCATGTTTAGACAGGGATAGCAGATCCAATTTGGCTGAAGCATGTGCGACATCTTTACACGACTTCTGTGACTCATTGCTAGGTCTTCGGGCCTATCTAACCAGGTGCTTGCTGTTGGTGCAAAACTCTGCAGCCAGGCTTGTCTGTCGTGAGTGTCAAAGTTGCCACAGTAGACCACTTCTCGCCGACCTTTGCTGGCTCCTATTTAAGCAATGCGTTGACTTCAAGGTTAAGTCACTTTTAAGTATATTAAGTTGCTGACACAAGCCTGCCTATCAAAAGCACTTTTCAATCATCATACCGCAGAATTTTGCTGACTCAAATCGTTCAGCTGTGCTTTGAACCAGCCTCAAATCCTTTGGAGACTAGTGGACGTCCCGACCCCCTTTCCCGCTTGACATCTAGAATAAAAAGCTAAAAACGATGCTGTTCCCCACAGCATTTCTGGGTCGGTGAACTGTCATTGGCTTGCTTATGCATGTTGACACTGTACATGTCATCACTAACCATGTTGACATGCTTCCTGCACAGCATTTGTAAAATACCTAGACAGAGATTAAGCTCTTTGAGAATGCTATACACATCTTATTATTACCATTCTTATTCTGTCAGGGGACAATCGATAGCCAAGCAGCATGTAGTAGTAATAAATTCATTTGCTGATGGTCTATACTTTCATCACAAAAAGGGTTGAACCACGACCTTGCCAAACTATCCAATTGTAGAGGGCTAGACAGCTGTTTTGGGGCAAGCTGCGTATCTTGTAGGAGGTCCGCAGTTCGGCAGCCCTTTGCAACACGGCCGGCCAACGGCCGGTCATTTGACTGAGCTGAGAAGCACTGCAAAGCCAGGATGATGCCACACAACTGTAGTAAGTTGCCGAAGGATTAGCTGCCCCTCACCGTCGATTACAGGCGAGCAAATCTCATCGTGGTTCGAGGATTTCGGGAGTGAATCGTCAGTTTGCACCTGATTTTGGACTGGAAACACCCAGAGCTGCAGGACATAACTGTGTCACGAGGACACGGTCATCATGACACACGTATATACAGCGTTTTTGCTAGAGTCATCATTGGTCACTGTTCCTGCAATCGTACTTACATTAAGTCGGTGGATAGCTCTTAACTTGATGGAGATTCTTTAAAAACAGACCTACTAAGACTGGAATTCCAACATGCAATGTACAGCACACAATCCGAACTGCTAAGCTATCTATCACAAAGACAGCCTGCCACTAGTGGAATAAGCTTTTGCTGTAAACACCCTCAGATCAACGAGCATGTCGACATCGTCAGATGTCACCGTGTTAGGTACACTACATGCGCCTGCAATGCAGACGTCAGCCAATCCTATCGTCTGCCATGCACAACGCCTTAGTTTGCTTGCCTTGGGTCATGCAAATTTAAGCAGACATCTTGCAAGCGCTCTGTGAAAGCCGCTATCACACGTTAGTGATTCTGCCAGGATATGCAGAGAAAAAGTAACCCTTGTCTGTGCATATCCTGGCAGGATCACATGCCCACGGAATCACTTTTTTGAATAATTCTTTCAATCATTTGGGAGCCCATCGACATGCAGGCAGCACTGTCTTGGTTCAGACGTGCTTTCTATCGGGGGGGGGGGGTACATAATAATAACAATAATAATACTGCACTTGATAAAGCGCCCTCAGAGAACTTCATCTCTCTCTACGTGCTTTACATTTGCTGACAATCGACCGGATGTCTCGAGGCAGGACGCCGGTAGGCTGCACTACCACGGTGTACTAACGGCTGTGCCCCATTTATATAGGTAATTTGGCCGAGCCCGATGCATTTGCGTTTGGTTTCTCGAGGAAATGCATCGAAACCAATGAACGTCCTGTGCCGAGTCCGATCGACGGCATATGCATCTACTTCTTGTCAAAAGAAGCTTGAACAAATAGGATGTCTGCTCATCTTAGTTTTTGGAGATAAATCGAGTCACGTACGTACCCAGAGTCAGCCTGGAGGCTAAGAGGCTCTCTACCACCAATATTTGAAAGCCTGATTTCTGTCGGTTTGCCACTTTGTCGCAACTTTTGAAGAAGATTGCAAGTAATCGATCGCAAAGCATCGCTGGGATCACAGCATGCATGCACGCACATACCAGAACAAGGGTTAGAGCCGAATGGATGCAGGCCTTGACCCCAAGTGTAGAATGGACCTTCACGACCTTTATTGCCACTTTAGGCTTACAAGAAGCAGCACTTAAAGAAATTCCTGTGAGCTCGTCAGGGGGAGGGTAGCTGGACGTTTGCATAGGTACGGTCCTCTGATATACCGTAATATTGAGCGTTTCGCGCTGGCCCGAAAGACGCAGAGAAAGCACCCCAGGGCAGCAAGCACGCCTCCAGACTGTTGCCATCGAAGTCTGGTAGCCTGCTCTGGCACGGTTGCTTTTGAAATCGCTTCACACTTTCGCTTTGCCACTTCAACGAGCGTCTCAAATGGAGTCTTTTAAATTCTGTGGCGTTTGCATAGCATCCGGAGACAATGCACAGGCAACAATCACGCCTGCCCCTCCAGTGGGCTAGGATGCACTGTACAATCCACACAGGCAGCGGCAGCCTGAGCGCTACAATGCAGCCCGATTTGATTGCAAGCGCCCGGCAAGACACGAGCTTACACGGCACGACTTGGGTTCGAAGCTCAAAGTGCTTTGCGCACCTTATGACATGGCGGCGGCAGGACTCGGAGAGGAGAGCGAAGGTGGCCACCGCTGCGGCATCGGCAGCCGTGACTAGAAGTGGCGCCAGCTCGCCTTCATGCAGCAGCAGCCTCGCCACCCTGCTGGGGGCTCAATACATACTGACTCAGTACAGACTGGCGCAAACAAGCATGGCCGACGCCGCCTCGTGCTGGGCACCGAGCGCCTCCTGCCGCTTCCGGATGCGGGCGCACTTGGCGCACCCCGAGGCGCTGCGGCGGCAAGCCTTGTGATAGACGGCACGACACTTGTCGCACTGCAACGAGAAAACACCCGAAGCGGTCGACCCTTGAGACACGGCCACAGTCGGACGAGTGGGGACTGGCAGCAGCAGCAACAGCTGCACGTCAGGACGCCAGAGGCTGACCTGCACGGTGCTGTCGGTCTCGAACGGAAAGATGACCTTGGAGCTGCCGCAGAGCTCGCAGAAGAAGCCCTTCTGGCGGCAGATGACGCAGTCGTACACGTGCGCTTTGGCAAACGCGACCGCCTTGCGCAGCCCGCTCGCCAGCTGACCGCTCATCACCAGCGCCAGAGCCTACGAAGCAGAAAAGCTGCACTCGATGCCGGGCGCCCGTGGCGGCGGCGGCAGCGAGTGGGCGCGGCCCTGGGACGATGGTGTCGAAGCGCCGCAGCGAAGGGCTGCTACTGCAGCTGCTCAGCCCAACTGGCCGAGCCCGTCGAGGGTCACGGTCAATGCAAGCCGGACGCTCCGAGGTTAAACCTGCCCGACCGGCGGCAGGCCTACCTACCCCTGCGCTTGCGCAAGAGCCCTCCCTCCCCGCAAACCGAGCGGTGTTACATAGCAGAAGGCTCACCGACACCGAGTAAGTGTCGGGGTCGTCGTAGAGAAACTCGTTCGGCCACACTTGTCGCTTCAGCTTCTCGGCGATCTGACGGGCGCACTGGAACAGGTACTTGCGCAGGCAGCACAGCTCCACTCGAAGCATCTGCAAAGCAGTGGGTAGCACCGTCCGCGTGAATGACCAAATAAATAAAATAAATAAATCCTAGCTGATTAACCAGCCTCTTTTTGTATAGCGATAGTAGAGCCTTTACGGCTATCACCACCGCTTGCAGTGGCGATAAAGAATCGCCCACCGAAGGAATCGAACCCACGACCTCGGGACCAAGCTCGTGAAAGCAACCGCCTTACCTAGTGTGCCATCACGGCTCACGACCAAGACAAGTAACAGACCTCTGCGACCGTATCGCTCGCGAGCGCACGGTGTGCACGGGTCTCGTTATTGCGAGTTGCAAACAAGACAAGACAGGCTGAACGACGAGTAGCGAGCAAGCGATGTAATGTAATGTATCTCCGTCTGTAACTCCACAAAGTCATACAGACCATGTGGGTGTTACGCAAGAGAGTTTTGTGTAGCGCACTCACAGCCTAAGCGGCTTTCGGTATGCATTCGGTAGCCAACAGGCGTGAGCAGTAAACGAGAAAACTTGTCAGGGCTGCTTCCAACGACGTAGGGAAGTGGGTTCCTCATACGAGGCATGTCGAGCATATGATGCATGCGGCAGTAAAATCCTGCTGCTGCCGCCGCACACCTTCCCACGATGTCATCACGGGTCAAGGCGGATTTCGTCTTGTGACCGATTTCCTAGCGTTGGCCAATCCGTCGCCACGGGTCGCACTTCGGCAAGCTGCACACAATCTGAGAGCAAAGTGGCCACGCCACGTGCTCACACGCCACTTCCGCGTACTTTAAACAGCAGCGTGACATCGTACTGCTGGTAGCCTAAGCAACAGCGAGACCTAACGGCTACGCCTTGCATTTACCCTGCATTCCTGGAGTTCCGGGACATGGTCGTAGAGCTTAGCATTGAGCTGGCTAACGATCAGCAACGGACGGTCTTCTGCGCTCTGCAGGTAAGCCTTGCATCTCTTGGACACTGCAGCAGCAACGGCAGCAGTTGGTCGACTGACTGGGTCGACCAGAGAGCGTCGCAAAGCGAAGCTACGTTGGCGCACGCTACACTGTGTGCAGCAAGTAACACGGCAGTTACCTTTGTATCGTTTGAAATCCCAGTTGAAGACGACTTTAGCCGGGATCAAGCACTCTTCGTTCGCGTGACAGTCCATGCAGTAGTAGCAGCCGTCGTAAGTGCACACTCGAGGCGTACCGTATACTGAGACGAACAACGACGTAGGCACACTCACTCAAGGTTTCAAAGCGGCGCACATCAACAGCATGGCTGCCACCACCTTCGGGAGGGAGGCCTGTGCTGTCAAAAGAGATTCAGATGCAAGCCTGCAGTTGGGGGAGAGGAGGTACACAGGGAGAGAGAGAAAGGGAGGGGGAGAGAGAAAGAGACAGACAGTGAGACAGGGAGAGAGAGAGACAGACAGACAGACAGACAGACAGACAGACAGACAGACAGACAGACAGACAGACAGAGTATGGGGGACAGACAGTGGTCAGTTAAGCTCATTCCACGGCTGCCAGTTGGGCAGCGTACACTTACCAATGCCCACGGGGCGTCCGCAGTCCTTGCACTGATAGTTCTGGCTGTCGAGTCCCTTCTCGCTGCAGATCTTGCCGTAGCACTCACCGACGTCCTCCACTAGCTGCTGCGCAACAGGCGACCGCAAGCGCAGGTCAGCCGTACGAGCCACCGTTGGTGGCATGCAACATACCGAAACGGACCAAAGGGTGGTCGAGCACCGAACACGACAGGACGCTGAGCTAAGCCCGGGTGAAGGGGGAGTAAGGACAGAAACACGCGACAGAGCACAGTCAGCCAACCGCCGAGAGACGTGCAGGATGAGCAGCTGGGCCGTAGTCGCCATGCAAGCACGTGACCGATGAGGACGGTCAGGACGACATTACCGCACGACGGCACAAGCATGATGGCGGCAGGCAGTGGCTGCCCTGGCGCTTGGCTGCCATGCCGGTCAGCCAAAAACTGCCCGACTCGAGACAGCGGGCGGCAGGGCTTTCCGTGGGCAGCACGTGGGCAGCCCGTAAGGCATCTGCCGTTAGCATGCAAGCGATCCTGCCGGCGGTTCTGGCTGCTAGGCCGCAGGCAACCCGGCAGACGACTGGAAACTTTCGACAGAAGGGGAGGCCAAACAGTACAACAAACGAGATAGCCTAACTCACGCTATGCTCACAACTCGAGTAAGGAAGGTGGCAAACGATCCGGCGCACATGCGGGAAAACTTGCGCTCGACAATGGGAACCAAGGTTTCCCGACTCATCAAAGGATGACCGCGATGACTGACGCGATGGCTGACGTCAGCTGAGCCGTCAGCTGACGGCTGGTGCTAGCAGAGCCAGTCGGACTAAGGCAGAGCTAATAAATCTGTCTGGAATTTTGAAGCAGCTCTCTTGCTTCTCTCTCTCTCTCTCTCTCTCTCTCTCTCTCTCTCTCTCTCTCTCTCTCTCTCTCTCTCTCTCTCTCTCTCTCTCTCTCTTTCTCTCTCTCTCTCTCTCTCTCTCTCTCTAGCTAGCTGATAGCGTCCCTGAGCAGCTCAGCCGAAAGGATCCAGATTTCTAACCCACGGGTTGTTCGTGCTTTTATGATACCTCGAATCGACTACTGCAAATTCCTTTATCCAGAGCGTCACTGAGCCTGCTGCAAAGCTCAGCAGCTCATCATCTGGTCTGCCGTCAAGGAAACGGCCACAGCATCACACCACTTCTATCCAAGTTTCACTGTCTTCTGATCAAGCATCAAATCGACTTAAATGTACCATGTCTCTAGCTTACAATTTCCTGCACCTGCTTTCACCTCTCTCCTCAAGTCTGCTCTTGCACCTCCTACTAGTAGTGCTTTTCAATTGCCATGCGGCTCCTCGCATAACACTAAAACATTTTACACTGAACCCTCGCGTCTGACCCCATCATGCTCTCCATACCCATACTACAGGCTCTTCCAGCTGGCTGCAAACCCCGAGGTTGCAAAAACGCATGCCCTTCGAGACAGGCTTTAATCTTCCCTCACTTGGTTTCTGTTCACGTCTCGGATATCACACAGCCTTATCCGAGCCACGACACAGCCTATTCACCAGTGGCAAATGCAGAAGGAAGCAGCTGGCATGATTGGCATGCAAAGCACAATGATGGCGCCAGTGCAAAAGCAAAGCAGCAAAAGCAAAGCAGCAAAAGCAAAGCAGCAAAAGCAAAGCAGCAAAAGCAAAGCAGCAAAAGCAAAGCAGCAAAAGCAAAGCAGCAAAAGCAAAGCAGCAAAAGCAAAGCAGCAAAAGCAAAGCAGCAAAAGCAAAGCAGCAAAAGCAAAGCAGCAAAAGCTGGCGTGCTTTCCAAAAACCCAAGGCCAAGCTCCACGTAAACCATTCATCGTTCCATACATTGCAGGCTAGCTGGTGAAAGGAGCGATCAGCCAGCATCAAAGGAAGTTGCTGTGATGCCGAGAGAAGCACATGATTGGTGGATTAGTGGTGGATTAGTGGTACGAGGACACAGACCGACAGAGACAGAGTGACAATGGCAGCAGCGATGACACGAGGGAAGCAAGTGTGTGAATAAATCTGGACTCCAACATGAATGGTGGAGGGGAGTTTCAGTCAGAGGGCAGATGGTTGAGGTGAGAGGCAGGGAAGGATAAAGGGAGGATATGGGGAATATGGCAGGCAGAATCGAGGAGAGGACAGAACACGAACACGGTGGAGAAAAGAAAAAGAGAGGTGAGGGTGAGCAGGAAGGTAGAGAAGAGAAGAGAGGAGGGGAGGCAAGACGAGGTTAGGGGAGGGAACAAGAGATCTGCAGAAGATGGGTTATAAATACAACAGCATAGACAGACAAAAAAGCAGTGCTATACAGAATACACCACATATACTTGGAAGAAGCAGATGTTAAGGCGAGTAAATGCTCTCTCTGTGTCTCTGTCTCTCTCTGTTTGTCTGTCTCGCTCTCTTCTCTTCTCTCTCTCTCTTTTTGTCTCTCTCACTGCTACTCTCAGTCTCTTCTCCATGTCTCTCTTTCTCACTCACTCTCTTGTCTCAAATGGCTTTCTACCACTCTCTCCTCTGTCAGAGAAGTCTGACACACAAAAAGAAACAGACACAGCAACACACAAACACACACACACACACACACACACACACACACACGGGCGCATGCACGAGTATACTCAAACAAGTGTGTGTACATGCAAACCCACACACATGCTGCACATAAACATGGACAGTCCCTGGAAGCCAGCAGCTTCACTCATGCAAAGTGAAAAACCAAAGCCACAGTGACGATCGTAGTTACCCCATCGTAAGGATCCAGCACTTCATAGTCACTATCTGGTGACTGCCGGCCAAGCTGTGCATATTGCGAAGGAATTGATCAGGCAAAAAATCGAATTAGCAAGCCGTTGCACTGTAGCGGTCGGCAGACATGCTGGCTGGCGTCGCCCGTTGAGCAAAGCTGTGCGCACTCTGCATGGCGCCGTGCGCACGAGCAGCAGCAGAGGCAGGTGCCGCTGAAGCCTCAGCCTTCTCTGCGGCACTGGCGCGGGTGAGCATGCGAGCAGCTGCTGCTCGGCAGGCCGGCCACTCACCGGTGCAATGGTCGCCGTCACAGCAGTCGCCGTTGTCGTAGGTTCTTCGAACTTTGCCAGCCCGCTATCGCCGTTGCTGCTGCTGCCTGGGCCTCGAGCACCCAGCATGCTCGCATCCGGCAGAGCCGAGACCTCAAGCGCCGGCTGCTGCGGTGGCGCCACGTCTGACGACAACGCTGCTTGATGAGCGGAAGCAGCCGACGACCAGCCGCCCGGTCGGTACTCGCGCACCAGCTCGTCGAAGCTGGCAGCTGCGAGTGCAAAAGTGTGAACGACGAACGCATAGTGAACGCACAGTGAAGCTACGAGCCGGCGGCACAGCCAGACAAGAGTCAGACAAGACAAGACAAGAGACAGACAAGAGCCAGACAGAGATCCCCCCCTTGGGGGGATCTCTAGAGAGCCAAGAAGTCCAAAAATAAAAATAAAAATAGAAACCGCGCCCCCTTTCTTCATTGCACCCGTTTCTTGCTGTGGCACTCACAACAAAAGAAAGGCAGGCATCCCATCGAGTTACTGACTGGTTCTTCTTCGAGCTTCACAAAATTGCGACAATTCACCATTCTCACTTTCCCGGCTTGTAGCACGTGCATGAGCACCAAGGATTAGCCAGCCTGCTTATCATTTGAGGGCTGAAGGCGCATGCCAGGATTGAGCGGACTGGACGCTGCCGGTCGGTCCAAGGAGGCCCAGGGCCTCTCTTCCACTGAGCACGTGATTCGATATACCCTGTATACATACCTAGACACACCTACCTATACGCACCCCACACGCACACACTCGCGCGAGCGCGCGCACACACACACACACAGTATGTGTGTGTGTGCGAGCATGCATGCCTCTGTGTGTGTGTGTGAGTGTGTGCATATGTGTGTGCGTGCATGCATTATGAGTGCCCCAGCATGTCCAATGTACGCATGTCCATACGTGATCATTCACGATGACACTGAATGCACAACGATGCCATAAGTGATCATAGTTCCCTTTGTGGAGAAATGAAAGCCAAACGAACTCGACATCGGGATCCGGAAAAATAATGATGAAAACAAGGATAATAATAACAGTAGAACGTTCGTAAAGCCAGCCCCCCAACAAAAGTGAATCTCTTTCTAGTCGCTTCCCATGAGCCGGTATTAGCCGATTCAGGAGGCACTCAGGGGGGAAAAAGGCGGATATGTTTATCAAGCGAACGCACCGTATTCCGGAGAGCCGCCAGGTGTGCGATCCCTGCTGCCGCCGTCACTTCCGACGAATCGAGCACTGCTGCGAACACTGTCGCCTGGCTCAGCCTGGCCGCCGCCGGGTGGCTCGTCCGCGACGTCGGCGAGCCCGAGGGCGCTAGCCCAGCCGCTCAGCGAGCCCAGGCTGTTGCCCGTCACGGGCTCCATCCTTGGCCTGGGAACTGTCCGAGCCGACGTCGCAGCCGCGGTTGCGGCGGCGATCGGGTTCGAGTCTTGCTCTTCGCAATTGGTGTCGTATGATTGGTACGACGAGGCGACCCTGTCGCCTGCCGCCAAGTCTGCAGAGACCTTGCGGTGGCACTGTTGCCCAGCGTCGGAGCCACTGCTGCCGGCAGCTTCAGCCACCAGCAGCGGCTCGTCTGAGACGGCCTGATGTCTGACGTCAGACGACGACAAAAAAGGATTGCGGCGCCCAGAAGAGTTCGAGTAGACCAGAGGTGGTGACGACGGCTCCTCATCGTCACTGTTGTCACCATGGTCGCCTGAGCGTAGCGACTGCTGCAGGCTCCCGCCGGGGACTCGCGACGAGTGCTTACATGCGGTCTGCTCGTTGCAGACAGCTGCCGACACGATGTCGATGTCGTCGGCCACAGCGATGCGATGCGCATAGTCAGTGATGCAGTAATCATTGCGGCCGACGACGGGGTCACTGTCGCTGTGTCTATCGGCAGACTCTTCTGTAGAGTGCAGCTCGCCTGAGGCTGGGCCACGACATGCTGGCAAGAACAAACCGCCATTGCTATTCTCTCCTAAAATCGCAATAGGCGAAGTGATGATGACTGACTGGGTGCATGGGTACTATATATACAAAGAGAGAGAAAGAGAGAGGGGGAGAGGGAGACGGAAGGGGACACGGATACAAGGGACAGGGAGAGAGACACAGGGAGAGAGAGAGAGAGAGAGAGAGAGAGAGAGAGAGAGAGAGAGAGAGAGAGAGAGAGAGAGAGAGAGAGAGAGAGAGAGAGAGAGAGAGAGAGAGAGAGAGAGAGAGAGAGAGAGAGAGAGAGAGAGAGAGAGAGAGAGAGAGAGAGAGACAGAGAGAGAGAGAGAGAGAGAGACAGAGAGAGAGACAGAGAGAGAGAGACAGAGAGAGACAGAGAGAGACAGAGAGAGACAGAGAGAGAGAGAGAGAGAGAGAGAGAGAGAGAGAGAGAGAGAGAGAGAGAGAGGGAGAGAGAGAGAGAGAGAGAGAGAGAGAGAGAGAGAGAGAGAGAGAGAGAGAGAGAGAGAGTAAAGGTGAGCTGGCAGCCTCGTTTACATAGCCACAGCAATGCAGTGATTGTTTCTCAATCTAATTCCCCCCCACCGACGATAGCCAAGGGATCGGAGTGCTGTTCCCTGTTGCTGGCCGCAAGCCGGGACGCACTGGCCAACCAGAGTGCGGCGTTCCAGCTGCTGGGCATGAGCTGGAACGCTGGCCAATCAGAGCAAAGCGTTCCGATTGGTCGCAGCTGACAGACTTTCTATTAGAATTAACGTCTGTACAACAGTTGGAAATATAACGTTGCCGAGTACTCTGTTTAGCACAAGTGTTCTGGAAAGTCTGCTGTTTAGCAAGACGTGCACACTACACCCACAACAGTGATGATCACTCGCTTGCAATTTGGCAATAAAGAACTGCCTGCTGCAGGATTCGGACCCACGAACTGGGTCGTGAAGTGCATAGGCTACGACATACCCTGTAAGAGCAATCCAAAAAAGAAGTGGCGGCACGCAACAGCACTGGCTGCACAGAAGTAATCTACCGGCCTGAGCAATCAGGCGCTTAC